>CANYCX011013326.1:0-22076 GCA_948193385.1 Breynia disticha f. nivosa | reverse complement strand
AGCTGTGTGCTGATGTGATATCTGTGGAATTGAATTGTCTGGCATTCGGAGATGCCGAGGGACAAGATAAATACGCACGTTCTCGTGCTATTATATACTTTCCCCTGCACGTCATTTACGTTAAAGCTAAGAATACTTACTGAGTATTGTTTATACTCACCCCGTTGTTGTTTTAAATGATTGTGCAGATCATAGGTAGCTGTCTTTCACTGGACTACAGAGTTGATCGATACTTTCCAGAGCTACATCAGAGGTCGAGCTCCAGATGTCATTTTTGTTATTTTGGATTTGTACATATTGTACATTTGTATATACACGCAGGTTTTTAGTTTGAATGTTTTCAAACTATTTTGCTTCCGCTTGTGTTTTGTTTTACGAATGAAAACAGATTTGGGCCAGTGTTTTGATTTATACAGCTTGTTTATATCTTTTATTTTCTCTCTCCTCTGTTTTTAGACTTGATTTTATATCATTTCTATAAATTATATTGTTTATCAAGAAATTGGTTTTTATGAAAATGAGTTCCACAGAACTTTTGAGTGTTCAAGTTCAGCTCGTTTATAGAGCGAGCTTGAATTTTTTTTTTATACTTAGCTCATTTACTAATGAGCCGAGTCACGAACAAACTCTCACTAAGTTGAAGTACGGCTCGGCTTATTTACACACCTACTTAGAAGTGTATAGCAAAGGCTTAAAATCTTTCTCGTCATATATTTTGGTCATAATTATTTTCTGGCCAATGAATTTTTTGTGTACTTTTTTTGGTCTTGAGTTTTTTGTTAACGTTAGTTCAACGTTAATGTTATAGTTAATTTTAAAATGATGAAATGTTCTGGCCTGAGTTTTCTTTTATTTTTTTGAATTATTTTTGTAATGCCCCAAAATTATGTTTTATTTATCGATTTCGAACTTTGATATTCAAGAGGAAAGAAAATAGTAATAAAACGAGGTAAAATTTCGGAGAAAATAAAGACAAATAAAAACACATTGCCTAGGGACACGACTGCATCCACACTGTGTATCAGCCTGGTTCGGTTATGTCCAGCCCTACACTTCAACATCACACCTCCACCCCCAATACTTCCAAGTGAGGGTCTAAGAGGACGAGAAGTGAGGTTGAGTAGTAGCACGTGGCTTTATAGAGTTTGAAGACTCATACTTATCTAATTATTGATTATATTATTGATTATATATGCACGATTAATTATGATTGGTTTAATGAAAAATGTTATGATTAAAGTTTGATGAAATGAATGTGACTGTGGTGAAAAGTGCAATGCTTCTTTATGTGCTTGGAGTGTCTTAACGTGAGATGAGATGAGGAATGATGATATTGTGAGATATGGTCATCGATATGCAAGAGCTAAAAGACACAAGATGCCAATGGAGACGAAAAAGGCACACAAAGAGAGGTGTTTGCCTTTGATATCAACAACAATTAATTATCACAAGAGATTTCTAACACTTCTTCACCAACATTCATTATTTCTCCATTTAGAAAAACATAAATATAGAAGCCAAGATTCACAATCAGCCTTTCAAAACTACAAAAGATGAAACAAAACAGAGGAAGATATGAATCATATGATAGAAAAGCAAGAGAAGTTCCAACTAGCAGAATCTCTGGTGTAGCAGAACAAAAATCAAAACATGAATATTACCTGAATTACAATACAATACACCTCCTTCAACTTTAACTGTACAGGCTAATCTATCTATTCACCAATGGTTATGAGGATCATCTTCTACTACTACTATCCTACACCTCACAATCACCAATCTTTCTTCTTCTACTTCACCACCATACAACAATTTCAGCTTCCTAACATTCCTTCAATGCCTACCATTACTTTACTTACAATGCTGTCTCACCAGGGCTTATCACTTTTATTACTGTGTCTACATCTTCTAATGGACTCCTTTCATCCTCCACCAGTTACAAAAGTAAACAGACTCTACCACAACCTAACTACAGATCGCTGTTGATGACTGCTTCCGATAATTATTCGCGGTTTCAACCCTTATTTTGCTCATGCTGATTTTGGGGCCGACTTTACCGCCTTTGCCTTCCAGTTTATCTGCATTTGTGAAAGAGTAAAAGATGATGAATACACACAGCTGATGATATCTTAACCCAGAGTACAAAATAACATGTGAAGTTTGAGGGAAGTACTAGAGGTTCGTCCTCGGGCATTTCAGAATCCCCATCATCTGATGAATTTGATGATTCAGAATGGGTTTCTTCCGAATCTTTACTCGTTTTACCAACCGCATCATTAGCGTCACGATCATCTTCAGATTCTGACTTCTCTCTGTCAACTTCGTCTTTTGAGCTTTCATGTGCCTCATCTTTTTCCTTTGCTTCTGAATAGGATTCTTCCCTTTCAGAACCTCCTTTAGCATCCTGAGATGCCTCCATATCCTCGGAGACATCTGCATTGGTAACGGCTTTCGTTTCTCCATCAGATTCCTCTGGGCTTTCTGCAGTGACTTCCAAGTCTTTCCCCTTGGAAGTTGATGCCATTTCTTTATCAGATTCCTCCAAATCTGCCAGGTTTGGTCTAATCTTTTTGGTGCCTGGAAAACCAAAGAAAAACATACAAATGAAGAACTGACAAGCAAACAACATGAACATAAAAATTTGGTGAAGAAATATTTTAAAATGAAAATCAAATTAGGTATTGAAAGATAAAACTGGTGATCCAAACAAAGATCTGAAAAGGTAATGCAAGTCTAAACTCATAATGGAAATGTAGAAACATAAGAGAACATTATTACGAGCAAGTTTTTTCATGCTAAATAACCTCGCATTGGCAATTCTTAGAATGGATGGGGATGACAAATAAATTGAAGGCATCATCTAATTAAGAGAACTATACCCCTTTTTTGCTTTTCTCCTTCAGATGATATGGTTGGTTCAAGATCCGATACATCAGAATCCCCTTTCTCCTTCGAGATATCTGAATCTACTTTCTCCTTCGATACACCCGAGTCCCCTTTCCCCTTGTCTTCTTTCTTCATAAACTTCGCATTTTTCTTTGGAGTTTTTTTCCCCTGGACTCTGGGAGACAAAGAACTTCCAATATTTAGAACCTTGAGGAAAATAAAGGCATAAATAGCTTAGATAAAAGGAAGCATATTTCCACTCACATCTTTGGTGACTTATGTTGACGTGGAGTACTACTTTTACGTGCAGAACTGTAAAGAAAGTCCAAAGAAATGAGATTAGTGCCAGAGGAATTATTCTTTACCAGAATAATTACTTATTGCTTAACAATTAGAATACAAATAAACCACGACAGTATGGGCAAAAAATGATATTCCGTTATTCAAATGAGAAATATACATTCTGAATTCGAAGGGAACACTTACACTTCAAGCGATTCTGGCAGCTTAGATGATTTTGACTTCTGAATTAGGCAAATGAGAAAGCATTAGATCCGCCATGTGGCTTAAGGGAAACAAACAAAAAAGGAAAGCAAAGGGGAAAATATACTTGACCTTATTGCCACCTTTTTCAACAAGCTCCCAACGTTCTTTGTCTAAACGAAGCACTTCAATATCCCCATCATCATATAATATCTATATAAAATTGCAAAAATATGTTGAAGTGAATGAAACAAAGAAGGTAAACACAGTAGAATCCATTTTATGTGGGCACATAATTGTGTGCGCCTATGAGCGAGAGAGACACATACCACATGCTTATTTTTAATAGGGTCATAAGACTTTATTGTTCCTTCATAAAACCTAGTAATTCAACAGTAAAATATGTCAGGAATGCATCATTTTAACAAAACTAATTTGTAGGGTTGTATTCTAAAGCAAAATAAGTAATAATATGATTTCAAGAAAAGGAAAATTCTTATGGTTCAATTTTCAATTAGGATAGTTGTTGAACCTAATCCACCCCACACGTTCCACAAATATAAAGAGAAAAGCAAAATAACTCACTGCTTATCTAATGGCCACCAAACTTTCACACGGTAACCAATATATTCTTCAATATCTGCACTACTCCCCATTGTTGAGCACTGGAAAGAAATAAAGGATTCATTAAATTGTATGTTAAAGATTACCAGACCATAGCTCATGTGATGAGGAAAAAAGTCTACGTTAATTTAAAGAAAGGAAAACGATGATAAATTTTGAAATCAATAACGCTATTAGTGAAATTAATGACCCCACTCAAACATAGCAACAATGCTGAAACTATGAAATTAGACCAGATTAAAATATATGGTAGCTTGTAACATTTTAGTGGGCTAAGAAAAATGTACAATCAATTAATAACACGAAGCACAAAAAAAAATTGAAGTACCATTGTGGACCTAAAAATGCAGCTTTGTGAAATAGGACAAGCAAAAAGAATATCCAAACTAAAAGAACGCTCACGAGTGAGAAGAAAGATAACAAGACGAAAGAAAAAAACATTATGAAAATACAAGATAATATATTACCACAACAACACAATTTCAATAAACCAAACAAGAAAAGGTCACAAATGCCATTAAATAGGAAAACGTGAAGGTAAAAAAGGGAAAAAAAATTACAAGTAGCAGTTCAATTGTGTTAACATAGTTTCAGCAATCAATAACTGAAAAGCATACTTAGATACAATGCACAATCACAAGTGCCAAAACATAATCGACTCTCGTATAAAAAAAGGCACTAACCTTTGCCAATCCTGAAATGCTTTTTCTTTTTCGCTTCTTTGTAGATCCAGCGGAAGATTTCAAATCATCGTGCATCTGCATATGAGGAAAAGTAAGAAAGAGTAGTTCCAAACAAATTATTAAAGACCCAAGGAGAATGTGTTTTGGCGTAAACTGAACAAGAAAGCATACCAATGGACTACCGTCATCACTATCCTTGGCTTCATTTTTTTTACCATTGTTACCCATATCAGAAGCCTTTCGTTTTGGTTCAGAAGAGAAGCTGCTTCTCCTTTTCTTAACCGACGATGCCAAGTCGTCCAACTCTGGGTTTTCAACCATTTCTTTTGGAATAGACTTTCTACCTTTTAATACAGGGCTTGATCCATCCAAGGAAATCTTCATAGAAGTCTTTATAGGAGTCTGAGGCAATGATGATCTCCGCTTTTTAGGTACCGTTGCTGATGAAACAACACTAGCTTTTCTCTTTTTGTCTTTCTTGTGCTCTGATTCTGATTTTATTTTTTCACTTGGAGAATGTTTGTGACCATTACTCGCCTCAAATTTACCAGATAACCCCATATTATCCAAATTTATTTCTCTCACCACCTTTAAGATATCAACATCATTTTCAGCCTTGGTTCCCTGAGATTTATTCTTTTTTATCTTTCCGCCCTTGGTTCCCTGAGATTTCAGTTGTTTCAGCATTTTTCCAAGAGGTACTTCATTTGCTTCGTCATTTTCTTTCATAATCTTGTGATTCTCATCCTTGGCATTGTCTGATGTGGGCTGAGGTAACAAAAGAAAAGAATATGGTTTAACAAAAGATGCAAGTGGCACCAACATATTTACCAAAATCATTTCTTTACAAAAAGTATCTTGAGCAGGAGAGCATACTGTTTCATTAGTTTCCAACTTCAGTGACTTAAAGTGGGCCAACACACTCTCATCAGCCAGCCATGTTTTCCCTTCATTTTCCTGTTTGAAACCAGATTTAGGTAATGATAATAAACCAACAAAAAATGACTAACTATTGAATGATCAGGGAATAAGAAAACATATTCACATAAACTTAACCGATCCCGATTTCCATTTCATTACCCAATATAACACAAGTCAGCAAAGGAAAATATTTGAAATTGAGTAAAGAAGTACCAGAGAGTTGCCTTCTTTCTTTTCACAAGGTTTGTACAATACTATAGGTAGAGAAGCCGGGGTTGCCAAAGTTTGAAAATCATCTTCTTTTTTGGCTATGCATTTGGTGATTAACAGCCCCAACTCAGAGATTGCATGAGAATTCTGAGAATGTGAAAATCCATGCATAAGCTTCAAGTAGCCATGATATTGATATATGTGTACGTCAGCTATCACTGTTTTGTGCAGTCTCTTGCAATAATTATGTGCAAACATATTGATGTAAAATTAACCGATTCAGATTTCTTGGCAAAAAAAAAAGGAAATTAAACAAATTTCTGCACACCTTTGACTTTGAAGCATCAACTACATCTTCTGAACACTTGATACTTTGGAAAAGAGAAGCTATTGTAGAAATAGTCTCCTTTTCCTGGTTAATGCTGACTTCAGACTTGGAATCTTCATCTGTACGCATCAGTAGTGAAAGAAACAAGTACAACTTCCTGAAAAGTACAGAATAAGATTATCAATATAACCCTCTCAGACAATATCAATAACATAATCAATCTATCTTAACTATTACAGATACGAGGAATGAAAAATGTAGACAGAATTCCCTCCCGTGCTTGATAAATTGACAGAATGTAAGGTTGTGATGTACCTATATACTGGTTCAAATGCTTGTACATCCTTGCATTCATCTACGTTTGGACATGAATTATGAGCAAGGGTATGGACCAAATATGGGAGAATATATTCAGGATATGCCGGTGAATTATATACATCACTTTGCACAGAAAGTTGTTGAGACTTTGCTTGGTAAAGCAATTGAATAATATCAGAAAGGTTTTGCTTCTCCTGATCATAGAAAATAAAATAAAATAAAATTTTCAATAATCTGTTTGCTTAAGGATAGAACATAGTGAATGAATTCCAATATACATACCTCTTCAAAATCCTCGGGAGCAGAACTAGTTATGTTAAACAAGAAAGCACAAGCATATTTGGGATCTAGAACCTGTTCCTTTATATACTGATAAACTTTGCCCAGGAATATCTTTCTAGCTTGGGGGAAAGCAATCTACCAGAAACAAAGCAGAAAACTTGAACCTTTACTAGCAAGCTAGAAAATAACAAAATACATTTGGGAAATATTTTGAAAGGAAGTTACCTCAGGCGTTCTCAGTGTTAAGTGGAAAAAACCAACAGGTATCTTATCATCCCATTGTCTTGACAACCGAAGAACTGCCTTTGCAGATGCAAGCCTCAGATGGGCTTTATCAACAGAACTGTATCATAAATAAAGCTGTTCATCAAAGTGCCCTAACATCTGCCAATCTATGGACAAAACAACTAAATGGAAAAGTATACCTTGACTCTATATCTTTTGATATTTCTCCAAATAGTAGAATGTTTCTAAGCAGTTGAAAAAGGTTATCGATACCCGGACGAAGCAGTGCATCTTTAGTGGGCAAGTAGCTCTTTACCAATGTCTTCACCCCGTAAATCTGCAATTATAAAGGAATATGCAAGGCCATGATATTGTAATGTTAACTAAAACAACTGTAACACAACAAGGCATGGTGGGAAGAAAATAATTATGATCATGTGACAGAACACCAAATATAGAACTCAAAAGAAAATAAAAACCAAATATGAAAACAGATCTAATGGAGGATAATATGACCGCTGAAATGAATAAAAAAAAAAGAAAAACAATAGCAAGTAGATAGTAGCTTGAGGCCACCAATCTCCACAGCAGTACGAGGCTACCAATCTCCGATACTAAAAGACCAAAATACAAAATCCTATCTGCCTCCTATACCTAACACTCACTATAGAGTTCTCATTTCCAAAAAAAATTGACAATTAATCGCTTCTAAAATAATCAAACACTAATCTTAATCCTAATAATAAACCTAAATTCTAATATTAATCAGCTTCCATCACAACGGCTGACAACGAGATAACAATTCCAGATAAACACCATCAACACCCTAAAATAAATGACTGACCTTAAGTAAACAAACTTCACTTCTGTCATCCCATGTTGCTTTTTCACTTTCTTCTGTTTTCTGTAACAAAAAAAAAAATCCGTGTACTTTTAAGACTACTAGATCCAAGGTGACAAGATTTATTGCACACATTCAAAAAAATCAATTCAAATGCTTACATTACTACACTCAAGAATCTTGCTTTTTATAAATTCTTGAACAACATTCTCCCTTGTTTCAAACACCGGCATCGCAGTCTCTGCAATGCATCCAAGTGATTGCAGCACAGCAGGCAAGTGCCTCTTCTCCTCCAGCATATCAACAAGTTTCTGAAAAGAGCAAAACGATGCCATTCATTTATTTAGAAATGTGATAGAAATGACAAGCTCTGTCATTGCCACAAACTAATATGTTCACAAAAAAGTAAAGAGAAAGTGTACCTTGTACAAGACAGATAAGGATTTAAGCCCATCATCCTTTGTTATAGCTGCAAGAGCATGTACTGCATACTTCGCATTTTTTCTACTACCTTCTAAGCAGAGCCTCTCCAAGATAAGGTCAACAGAGCTTCAAGTAATTCAAAAGACTGTAAGAACATGCCCAATGAAATAATTCAAAAAAATATTAAATTCTCATGCGACAATGCACCTCGATGAAACTGCAAGTTGTTCTCGTATAGTGCCACCTGCCCTTGCCAAAACATGCAAAGCACCTTCTTTGATTATTTCATTATCATCTTTGAGAAAAGATATTAATTCTTCTTCAGCCCCATCAAGCAACAATGGACAGAAGTGAGCAAGAATCTGAAAATTGAAGAAAAAAGTCATATGCATGGCATTGAATTTGTTCAAGAAACAAAAGAAATCAAGACAAGACATAAATATAGTTGAAAACTATGAAGCTTCAAACCCGTATTAGCGAGCAGAAAATATGAAAATCTAGTAATGGTGTCAACAAGATCTATAATTTTTAAGGGTAAAAAGCTATGCGGTCCCTGAGTAATATCCCTAATAAATTCCCGGTCCTCGAGTAATTAATATTCATTTTACCGGTCCCCGAGTAATTGAAAAACGACTGTCGTTAATCCTTCCGTTAAATTAAGCTAACGGAAAGGTAAAAATGTCATTTTTGCCTCTGTCACGTGTGTATTAATGAGGGACCGGTAAATTAAGCAAAAAGATTAGAGGGACCGGTAAATTAAGCAAAAGGACTATATAGAGGACCGATAAATTATTTACTTCTTAATCTATTACTTAATTTAACAGAAGGATTAACGGCAGTCCTTTTTCAATTACTCGGGGACCGGTAAAGTGAATATTAATTACTCGAGGACCGAAAAATTATTAGGGGTATTACTCAAGGACCGCATAGCTTTTTACCCATTTTTTAAACTCTGGAAAACATCAGAACTATGCAAAAAAAAACACATGCAAGAACGTACAGCTGCAACTGCAAAAACAATCAGAAATGAATTGCTTGGACAACATGTTCATACCACCAAAATATCCATAGAAGACCGAGTAAACTGTGTATTTCCAGTTGATTTATGAGCACCAGCTTCCAAAAAAAGTTCTTTCACAAGCTCCTTGTCGAAAGGTATGTAAGAACACTTCAAAGATATGTTGCTCAAAAAGTCATAAAGTCTGTGTTTCTCACCAAGTATTTTGAGCAAATCATCCTGCAAAATTAAATAGTCATAGGCTGAGAACATGTTCACCAAATAAAACAACACATATCAGCACATAGATGGTAGATAGTGAATAGCAATGCTACTCGTTTGGGCAATACAAAAAAAAAACACAACAATGATTGAAATTAGTGTTTTTACTGCTAAATCACTGATTGAATGCCAAAAATTATCATCCTAAAAATACAACAATTTAACCTAGGTTCATGTTAAATTACAATCTAATGACAACTAGAACATTGATGACTTGTTTGGATGCAAATCAAACAACAACGCCGAAATGTCATATGCAATTTAAAACTTCATTCCAATCAATCTATTAGTTTTTTCTTACCCGACTAGAACAAGCTTGATGAAAGCTGGTATTTGGATCAAGTAGGTTTGTTAAAATCTTCGAGATTTCAACATCTTTCAACTGCTCAAGTATCTGAAAATTTTCCTCAGCTTTTGCTGGATCAGCAAATGAGCGAGAAATGACTCTAAAGCAGAACAGAATCTTTTTTTGGATATCAGGTGCATCACCATCCTGTTTTTTCAGAAACAAAAAATTAACATTACATAACTTATCTCTTTTTCTCAACAGAAATAATTTAAACCCAAAAATTAATAGACCTGATGCACCTTCCTGAGGGCTAGATACTTCTGCATCTCAAGCTGTAACCTGTAATTCAAGTAAACAGTACTTTACAGTCCGCATATCCTTATATTAGAGAAGGTGGTGTGACGTTAATCCAACATCAAGTAGAGATGGCCCAATAATTATCACATACCTTTGTTTCTGCTCTAGTATCTTCTCTAGAGCTTTCACCTCAACTTTGTCAAAGATTGAAAAGATCCTCACCCAAATTTTAGCTCTATCTTTAACAGACAAATCAAATGGGAAAAGCCCACAAAGAACAGATTCAATCGTGTCCAAACTGCAGAACATCGATATCATAGATCAAAAACAGCACAGATATCAATCAGATCAAAAATTCATAACAAGATACAATTTATGTATTGCCGATACAACCACAAAACTACATTAACTTCTTTGAAAGCATTGGTAAGAATTATTGAGCGCATCTCAAGAAGTAAACTTTGTTATAGAAAGCTCAAGAAAACATAATAATGCAAGCGAAATGTATTACCTGAAATCTTTGTCATAAAGACATCGCAAAATCTTTGCAGGAACCCAATCAAAACTATCAGTAACAGAACCATCGATGGACTTCTGACAGTGAACCCTAAATATCTCCGCTAGTCGCTCCACAGTGTATCCTTTAACTAATAGCTGGAAATTCCAAATGGAAAATAAACCATGTTTTGATGCTATATACAAAGACAGAAGATATTCAAGACAAGTTGACAATGAGCTAAAGAAAAGGTGCACATACAGATTTGTCTCTAACACGCTCAGCAACTAGTTTAATAGTTTCCACAGAAACGGAATTCAAGGCATGGCATTCAACATCATAGATAACTTCCACAATTTTCTTCCGGACATTCTCATCATAGTCCAACAGTCTGTCAGTAAGTGCAGCTGGAGAACATTTCAAACATAAAGAATCAACAGAACATCACAAACATAAATTTCAAAAACCAGTTCCCACACTTACAGATGATTTCCACAGCCTCAGCTCGTGATGGATTGGACAACAAACAAGATTTGACACGTTCAAGGACAGACATCCTCACAGAAACCACTCTATCAGTTAACCTTTTCAAAAACTCGGAAAAAATTGGCTGGAACTCCTCGCCAATCGTTGACTCTGGAAGAGCAAATAAATCTCCAGCCAATCCAGTTGCTTTTAAACGAGTTTCTAGCTGATCCGTCTGCATACATTAAGCTTGTATGCTCAGATAATTGTCATAAATTCCAAGTATCCAAATATTTCAAAAACAAAGGCAAAACCAATTTACTTCAATTGATTATATTGTTAGCATAATTGAAAACACCAACACGGTTTTTGACCATTAGAGAAGACTAGATGATTTAAGGAACCAAACATAAGAATACTTTGGGAGTGACACTACACACAGAACAGGCGTAAATAGTTTTCTTCATTTTAATTAATTGAAAGGTGTCCCCAAGGTTCGAGGTCCACTATTCAGCATAAAATACTCTTAAATAACAATTGAATTTACTTACACAACAAAGACCCATTATAATTAACTGATTAATTCATAGAAATCACCGAAAGAAACCTAACACAAGTAAAATTTGAAGAATGAAAAGGCAAGGATAATCTTGAGCAATCTTCTTGTCTCTATTTATTACATCTGCTGCATTGCTTTGCTTTGCTGTTCTTTTATTCCTTCTAATCATAAATGGAGAGAAGAGGTATCACTTTTCCTGACAACACTTTCAAAAAGAGAAAAAAGAATATGCTGCTAGTTTTTCATTATAGCCTTTTTTTCTTTCACTCTGTAATCATAGTCAAGTAACAGGCAATTTCTTATTTCAAAAATAGAATAATGAGAAAGAAACAACAAATCAATGAGCTTAGTGCCATCTTTCACAATACCAAAACCACACACGCCTAGGAAGGAAAATATATTGCAACTCAAGGGCCACAAGACAACTTTACGCTGCGTATTCTTTTCTTTCCACCAAAGGTCACATTTTTCCTTCATAGTACTTGTAACAAAAACATTTACCATGAATATGTACTTACCAATAACTCCCCGACAAGGTATGGGACAACCCCTGATAGGATATGAGGAGCACAGCGATATATATCATATATAACCTCGTGGTAGTCAATTTCATCATTTAGAGATTCGTTATTGCTTGAGATTGATGATATAAGGTATTGTTTTATGCCAGCTTCAAGTTTCTCAGCACACTGCTCCACAACGTTCATGGCCAGCCTTCTAGCAGCAGCAGAAACCTGGTAATACACATTTCTCAAAGTCAATTAAAAATGTTGTAACACAATTGGTAAAATAAATCACTCTGCATTAAGTTGTAATGGCATCAAAAAAGCACAGCTCAGGTAGAAGAATACACCAGAAGCAACAAGAAGCTTACATTTCTATTACGACCCAAAACATATAATATTACTAGTAAAAGATCCTCTCCAACATCCTCACTTTCTTCTATGAGAGCAGCCATGATTGTTTGCATCGATGATAATACACTTTCTTGGTGGCCATCCCTGCATGCGTGAAATTTGCACTGAAAAGTTAACTCATTTCTATGGAAGGAACAGATTATATTCCAAAAGGTAAAAAGAAAAGTATAACACAGGGAACATGCACTCCATGAACATAACAATTGAAAGGAACATAGGAAAACTAACAAAACATCTAAAAACAACGGTACAATAGAACTAATACCGAAATTTACCCAGATTACGGTATCACTTTCCAATGGAGCAAAGTTAAAACAGAGGCATTAAGCAAAGTTCATCTGTTTCCACCAATGTACAATTAATTCTTGTACGTTAAAGTTCATCCAAAAAGATAAAATATAATACCTTGATGAATTTTAAGATTAGTTAATTTTCAAAATGCAAAAGACAAAACCTAGCAACAAGAAACATTGGGCTTGTTTCGAAGGTCTAGGATTTAGCAGAAAACGCACGATAAGTTTTCAATATTAAAAGTTTGGAAACGGTAACATGATTTTTAATAATTAAAAAGCACACTAAATACTACAGAAATGTTAAAGATTGTCTCCTACAAACAAACCCATTATGAATGAGAAGCGCAAATAAAAAAAAAGAGGTTTTAGCAAATGAAAGCACTTGTACGCTCATAACTCAAAATCAATGAAAAAAATAATGCAATCATACAGACCTGGCAACTTCAAAAAATGTGGTGAACATTTTATTCACTAAGTCATCGCATTCAAGATCCAACATTACTACACATGACCGATACTTTGCAACAGTTTCCAGAATAGTAACTCTCGTTCCAAATGAAGGGTCACCAGTATCACTTAACCCACCAAATTCGCCTATAATTAAGTGAAAGATATCCTGCACAAAGATGGCACATGAGTTCCAGATAAAATTCCAATATCTGGTAATTTTGTCATTCATAAAATACACACCTTTAAAACATCATCACTATAAGGAGCTTCAGGGGCGGTAATCCGAGTTATCTCACAAATACAGGATGCAACCAGAAGCTTAACATTTCTATCTTGATGTTTCAGCAATTCTGGCTTCACAATAGAATTAATAAATGGCTGCATCAACTCCAGCACTGAGGCCGGTGGAGATTGATCTATCTCAGGAAGACAAGCAGCGGCTTGCTGCACAAGAAAATATTTACATATCAACAAAGTAGCGAATGTTAATGAATACAACCACTTAACTTATCACAAGAATTCAATATGAGATGAAACAAAGAAAACATTAAGGAAAACGAAGAAAATCTAATCCCAGAAACTGACAAGGCAATTCATCAGCAACAGTGCTATGACATATAAATTAAAAAAAGTAACATGTCAACAACACTTCACGCGAGAATTATAAACCAAAAATTGATTCAATTTTCAACATTAACATATCAGAAATCAGATTGCACAACTTAAATCTGACAGAAAAAAGCAAAAACAAAGTAGTCTTACTTCCCAAAAGGCCACATTGCTGATACATGCAAAAAGGTCTAAAAATAACAGTAAGCTTAACAAGATGCATGACAAAGATTTAAATTTTTCAGTCCTCATAAATAGAAAGAATGATAAACCAACAAAACTATGAACAATAGAACAACTAATTCTTCAAATTCACAGAAATTATTTCAGCAAAATCTCCAAGAAAAGCTCAAACCATAAGAAAAAAAAAACAGAGACAATTTTATAAACCCTAATCGAACAATTACTCAAATTCAAATCTACACAAGCAAAAACAACCATACTAAGCCACCAAATTCGTAAACTAAAGCTAAGAACACAACTTTCAACCAAACAAACCCTATAACTAAAAAAACCCCACAAAAACCCCATTAAGCAACCAAATTTTCCAAAAATAACAAACTTGGTATCTCCAAAATTAACAAAACTAACCGGCCAAATTCACAATTTTCCTCAAATTGACAAAAAGAAGAAAACTTGAAAGCAGAAAAAATGAAAATGCAAAACCTTCAAGAGCTTAATAATAGCATCTTTAGTAGAAGGGAGGGTTTCAAGTTTGGATCCCACTTCCTTAAGTTGCTCCTCAACTTTGTCTCCCATATTCTACCAAAACTAAGTCGTCCTCAGGTCATATGGAACAAGTTCTGCGTTTGTGTTAAGATAGGCTTGTATGAAAGAGTGATTTGTTTAAATCTTGGTGTGTTGGAAAGAACGAGTATGTTATGTTGGTTTTTTTTTTTTTTTTTTGAAATTTGAAGGTTATAAAATATGGTAAGAGAAGTGTATGTGTGAAGTGAAATGAAGTGGAAATGTAATGCAAGCGAAATGAGAAGGAAATTTGAGAGAGATATGTGATATTATGTGCACAAGAAACAACATAGGGTCTATCCTCTTTTTTATTACACGTTGCTGCTTTGCGTGACCACAGCAACTCTTTTCTTTTGCTCTTTCCTAATATTAATATGCTCCTTTCGTTTCTTTTATTTTCATTATCACCTCCCTTGTTTGTTTTTTGTTCCTTTTTAATCAAAATCAATATTATCAAAATTGGACCGAACCCGTTCGGTCTAATTTTTTAACATTTAGACCATTCTATAAGCGAATTGATGTAAATAAGTAGAAAACCGATGAACTGGTTTGGTTTTAAGTTTAAAAAATTAAATAATATTGTGTGTTTGTGTTCGTGTGTGCGTGTGTATATATATAATTTTAAATTACCGATTTGAACAATAAACTACTGGTTCAACCAGTAAACCAATTACTCAGTCCCTTTTTGGTTTTATCACTAGCTCAATTCTGATAACACCGATCAAAACACATAATCAAATTGTTTAATTTTAAACTTAGGAGAAATTACTATTTGCTGTCACACAAATTAAAATTCTATTCACTAAAATCAGAATAAGTCTATTTTTATTCACTATAGTGCAAGAATGATCACTCAAGTTTCATCTTTTTTTCTTCCATTGTTAATATGCTAGTGAGATACAACAATAGACACATCACATACATGGTGACATGTTGTTTGATAGTTTATCTATCATCGTACCACAGTAGAACAGAAAATTATAAATAGGTTGGCTTATATGAAACGAGATTCTAATAAAAACAAATCCTTATATGAGGCAGAGGCATTGATGAAATTGAAATTGCAATAAATTTAATTTTTTAGGATTTATTTCATTAAATTCTCTTTAAATTGTAACTAAAATCTAAGTTTTATTTTGGGTCAAACCCTTTGGCATCCCTAAAGTGTAATCGTATTTATTATATGGTATTTATGTTAAAAAAAAATCATATGCGGTCTCTGAGGTTTCACATTATTCATCATTAGTCGTTAAATATCAAAAAATTGACAAAATATTCATCATACCCTTATGGGTCAACTTTTGCAATATAGTTGTATTTATTATTTGGTCCTTGGGCTTAAAATAAATTAAGTAGTCACTAGTGTATATTATGAAATATTAATGCAATTTTTGTTAATTCTTATAACAATTTATATAACTTGTGGCATTTGGTGAAAAAATGAAACTTGTATAATTGTCCCAAAAAAAAAGTAACTTTTGTGACTTTACTAAACAAAACTCAATACTTAAATGACCATATTGACCAAAAGCAGACATTTTGAAACATTAAAAATAAACACTCTAAACTAATTAACTTTTGTCTTATATCATATTATTATAAATTATTCTCATATTTATATAACTGTACATAAACTTATTTATGAAAATTCTGTTAAAAAAAATTCTGAGTTTCTACCCTTTCTCATTTATATATCACATTGATATTAGTGTCTAAGTTCACTTTACATCTTGTGTTCTTTTGTAAACCATTTATATTCCATTTAATTATTAACACGGTCTTAGGCATGACCCGTGATGACCCGTGTGAGTGTAACATTCCTTAGTTACACAATCTCGTGGCACTTTTCACACCCTCTGTTGTAGGAATCATCCCCTTTCAACGAATTTTTACATACAATATTCTAGTTGCGGTAAGTTTTATGCCCAGTATATATGTGGATTGGATGTGGTCATTTATATGACTCGTGTTACATAGATAGAGTGTGAAAATTAGGTCAATGATAGATCACACAACATGGCACACGGTCCGTGTTGATGCCTATGTTCATCAATCACAACCCTAATTTACACACTTCCAATTCATATGAAGTTATACATAAGAAACACTAATATGTCATACAAAACATGGTATGTTACTATTTACATCATGTACAAATCAAAATGGTGTGAGAGAGAAGTATGTCGAATCAATAGTTGTCCGACCTATGAAAACAAAATCTAGACTCATTTACAAAAGCTAATTTGACTTTAAAATCAAATTATGATTTTATGAAACACATACTCAATGAGCAAACCATCATATAATCAAATTCACTTTCATATATTGTATAAGACTTGTATCCATATACAATCATATACAATTTATGATTCCATTTAATTAATTGTGTCTGTCAAGTTTATAATCTAAATTTTTTTCTTTTGTCATTTTAACTGTAATTTCTTTCTATTACCACCTCATTTTCATCTAGTTTCTTCTTCCAGTTACCACCTCTTTTTTATTTAATATATTCTTCCTCTAACCACCTCATTTTTTATTTCATTTGAATATTATTTGAAATGTGATATAGCTTGACACAGATCACATATCCTCTTTAATTTCATGTCATATGAACAATAAAGTTAATGATCACATATAATCAATCATTTGTCAACAATCTAAAAGAATGAATCAGCATCTCATATATATTAGTTTGTAACACTTCACATTGTAAATCAAATTCAAACAATCATTCATCACATCAGCACTTCGACTATAGGCAATAGTGGCATATATGCAACCTCTGCACACCAAATCAACATCTCACATGCTAGGAGTTTTAACAATTCTCATATTCATTCTATCATCTCATTATAACACTATAAAATTTAACAAAATTTGCGACCAACTTTTTGGTCGATAAAAGGAAGATTTTGGTCGCTAAATGCAAATTTTGATCATTGACGCTAAATGTTCAACGTCCACATGGACGACGCAAAATAGCGTATAAAAATTATTAAAAAATTAATTAAATTTATTTTTAAATTTATTTATTAGTTTAAATTTATTATTAATTTACAACTAAAAATAAATATAAAATTAATATTTAAAATGAAAAATTTAAAAAATATTAAAAAAAAAGTAAACAGAACAATAAAATAATATATATATATAGAATAAAAATATCATATAATATTCGTACATAACTAAAAAACTACATAAAATAAATCTATAAACTAAGAAATGGGCGGAGGCGGTGGTGGAGGTGGCCGCGGGATAGTAGACAGGTCGTCAGATGTGGGTGCTCGGCCAACGAAGAATAACTTCATCTGGCGGTGCATCTTTGCCAACCACTCCTTTAGCGTCTCGACTAGAGAACGCAGCTGCTGGTTATCTCAGCTGAGCTCCGCTGAGAGCATGGCGTCTTGGTGAGGATTCACGATCCTCTCGGCAAAATAATCTGCAGCAGCATCGCTGACACCGAAAACTGACCCACCATGGCGACCCCGCCTATGACCTGGAGGTAAGCATCACACTGGTCATGGTAGCTGGTGCTGCCCTCCGGCGAATGTTGGCTCAACTCGGACTGGACACGTGACTGATACAACAAAATTAAAAATTATAAATAAAAAATCTAAAGTGAATGATAAATTAAAAAAAGAATGTGAAATATAACTTACATGAACCTAGCCGACCTCTCGTCAACGAACTTGGTCGGATCCCCATGGTATGTATGTCTCCGCACAAAAACCTCGTGGGGATAAACCTGTCGTCCCAGTTGGGCCTCATGAAAGATTGTAAATTATAAAAAACTTGTTATAAATTATAATAATTTGAATTAATTATAATTAGTAAACTAAATAAAAATGTAAAGTAACATTTATGTACCAGCCTCCGGCGTGCTCCCTGTGTGTAATCGACCCCTAGTGTGCAAGGCTGGCCGCAAAAGACGGTTTGCCTTTTGTTTGGCTAACTTGGCTTGATACTTTGGCGTCGACCAAGCTGTCATCCACAATTCTCAAGTAGGCAAATAAATCCACGCTGGCTGTCTCTTTGATGCCCGGGTTCTTTGAATAATGCCGTCATATCTACGGGTAGCCTGCTTTTGTCACTGTTTCTTTACTTCATCTTTTGCCTTTTTCAGAGTCGTGGGGTCCCAGTAGAAATTGCGCTACAATTTTAATTAAATTATTAAATGAAAAAAATTAAACTTAGTAATTTTATAATTAAAATTAAACTTAATATTTTACCTTCCAAGCTTCGAACCAGCGCTTTTTGCTTTCTGAGCTAACCTCTTTAAATTTCCAAGCATCCGGATCGGGTGATGACGTGATGATCCGTGTGGAATATCGGCTGATGTCGGAGTAAGGGTCCAATCTACAGTGGTTTGAATAATTATTTAAAACAAAATTAATTAATAGTGAATTTTTTATAACATATAATAATATTTCAATTACTTACTTATCATCCCTACGATGAGTCAAATGCAAGATGACATCGGGATCGAAACCTCGCAACTGTGAAGGTCGATGCGCAGGACGGTCAGTGGAAGTAGACGTCTCGTGATCATGCCGTGCAGGAGGAGCGCACGACTGAGTGGTAGGAGGAAGAGGAGCAGAGTCTAGAAATCCAAAATCTGCAGTGGTGACATCAATGTCGAAATCATCATTCATAAAATCAAAATCCGAATCTACGGATGTCGTCGTCGGTCGCACAAAAGACAATGGCGGTGTAAAATGTGCCGAGCTGGGAGAAGTGTGGGCGTCGTCGGAGGCACTGAAGACGGGGTGGAGGAAAGTGAGAAGGGCTGGGAAAAGTGTGAGGAGGCGTCATCGAAGGCACTATATATGTGGTCGAGGATAAGTAGGAAGGGCTGGGAGATGTGTGAGGGACAGTCGCATGAATTGGAGAAGACTGTGACGGGCGAGAAGAGGTAGGGCCAGGCTGCGACCACTGCGGAGGTGTAGAGGAAGCCGAGCCTCGTGGAGGCGTGCACCCCACCTACCATGACCAGTAGCTCTACAACCAAACATACTGAAAATTTTACAAAATTAATTTAATTCGTCAACAAATATTTAAATTCACAAAATAATACTAAACAGTACACTAAATATAATGTAATTTAATAAACTACAATACATAAAAGGTAATGTAAATCACTGAACTAACCTAATTTCCTAAATTCATCCAAATTTATATGTAAAACAATGAAATAATAACAATAATATAATAATATAAATGACTTTAATGTAAAGGAAAAAAACTTCATAATAATATAAACGACTTTAATGTAAAGTAAAAAAACTTACTTTAAGTTAAAGTTGTCGGAAGGAGAGAAGCCGAAAGTTGAAAGTGAGTTTGAGGCAAAAAGTGAGAGGAGAGAGAAAGTTCAATGTTTTTATAGAGGTGATTTTTTTGCGACCACGTGGATGCTAATTAATGTAATTAGCGTCCACGTAGAGCTCCTTGAGTGTCATGTTTTGGCGCCCATTTTTTTATTAGTGTCCATGTGGACGCTCATTGTTGTGTACGGGACGCTAATATTCATATATTTTTTTAATAATAAATATAAATATTTTTTTAATAATTAATATTTTACAACTTTATTTCTTATCATACTCGGTATCTTTGTCGCTATTAATTCTTCCTCCGGAGTTGTTGTTTCGCTACTTGAATCTTCTTCGACATTTTCTGTGAAAATTATTGTTCTAGTTGGATCGTGTCGAGGTGGAAGATTGTCTAAATCATAAGGATCATTAATAATGCAAGGTGTTCCAATATCTTGCTGGAGCGCTTCATGAATGATGATGCGGCGATTATTGTTGTCATTATCTTCATCTACGGACAAATACGTGATTTGAATCGATCTGCCTGATGTACATCCAAAATACGTGAAAATACGTCCAAAATACGATCAACAGACAAAAATCATGTACTTACTCAACAAAAGGCTCAATTTCCTCGCAATTCAATAGCAAGTAAGTTTGAATCAAGTGGTACTCTTCATCAGTTAAACGTCTTTGAATCGATCTGCCTGATGTACGTCCAAAATACGTGAAAATAGTTGAATCGTCTGGGTCAATACCTTCTCTGACGTCGTCAGCCACATTATTACGAGTCATTTGATTATTCACTTCGTGATTATTGAAATAATAAGAGCTAAAAGTTGATGTCTCTTGCACAATGTATGCACTACATATCGAACGTTCAACACGAGCTTTATTACCAACAATGTTTTTCAACCTGCTTAGAAACCTAAAAAGTACGAACAATAATTTTAATACAATAATTAAATAAAATATATGCAAACATTATATTTATATAAACATTATGTAGAAAATGATCATACCTCTCAAACCAGTGTTATCAGAACCGAACTAGTGATCGAACCGAAAAAGAACTGAATGGTTGGTTCATTGGTAGAACTGGTGGTTCACTGGTCGAACTGGTAATTTAAAAAATATATAAATAAATAAGTATATATAAATATATAAAATTATTTAATTTTTAAATTATTAAATATTTTTAAATATTTAAAACCTGTCCGGTTCACCAGTTCACAGGTTGAATCGGCCGTTTCGCTGGTTATCACTTGTTTAATACTGGTTCGCTTGCAGACTTGTTTGAATAGTAAATCGAGACCGGACCAGTGATCGGTTCACTGGTCTGATAGGCTGTAATGGCCTATTGGCAGATTCTAACATATTGAACATACATTGAGCCTCCGAATTTGGGGGCTCTGGCATGGGTTGAATGTTCGGAACATCTTCTGTATCATTTTGTTGCTGATTATAATTAATATTCATATTATGACAAATGCCAAAACCATCGTATACCATCTGTTCCATATTCATCCCAAATTTTTTCGTCTGAAAAAGCCGGATCATCGTCGACATTATAATTTATCGAGTTGACATAAAAAATACTACTATTGCTACCACCTATATGTTGTTGAGACTCGCTCAATAACACATTAAACATTTCCTCTTTCTCTCTGTGTGTATTCCACCAATAGTAATTGCTTACAAAACCCTGGTAAATAATATGTTCTTTCACTTTCTCTGAACTTAAAAATTTTCTATTCTTTTATGTCGTACACGGACAACATAAGGACAAATTAACTGCATCGAATGTGTAATTCGACATGCATAACTCCATGAATTGTTCAACGCCGACAATAAATTCATCATTCAAATATCCCTCAATAGTACTTATATACATCCACTCACGCATTTTCTCTTAATTAATATGAATATCTTTCAAAATTACCCCTAAATAAATAACGTAAAACTAAATAAAAAATATAACATTTAGAAATGCATAAAGCTTTCATTAAATTAACACTTACAGTTATATCCACTAAACCTTTCAAAGAAGAAACACTCTCCAAACAATAACTGCTCCAATGTATTCTTCTTCACGAACTACGTATTACTCAATTTGCAGTAAATTTTTAAGATACAAATTTAACC
>CANYCX011013196.1:0-11110 GCA_948193385.1 Breynia disticha f. nivosa | reverse complement strand
ATAGGATGACAGACCAGACAGTCAGGATAGGATCAGAGCATGCAGAGGTTTGAGTATTTGCATTGACAGGTGAGTAGTCTAACTCACTTAAAATAGACTTAATATGAAATGGTAACATTATTGATATGTGATTGAATGATAAAAGGTAAAATCGAAAATAATTGAACCTATATGATCGAAATATGATTTCGTATCAATGATGAGTTGTATATGGTGAAATGGATATGCTTGCATATATAGTATCGAAATGCATTATCAAAATGCAAACAGATTATACAAAATGAAAGTATGAACAGGTACGTTTACATTCATTATAGATATACGTTGCATGTTTGCATTGATTGATATAGATATGAGATATGGAAATCCATTGAGATATGGATATGATAGATACAGATACAGAAGTGATATGGTATTGGTGGAGAGATGGATTGGTGATTAAATGATCGATCATATTGGAGAGGAAGCATGGAGAGGGGGATATCGAGCACATTGAATATGAAATTACGTTGCATGACGATTGATAAAGAATACGTATATGAATGATCAGATCGAAGAAAATGTAAAAGAATGAGATAATCTTAGTAAACTAAATTGAATTAAATTAGTAGTTTTAGATTTTATTATTTTTATACTAAGAATGGTATTGATTGATTAATGGTTATATTATGATTTTAATAGATTATTCACTGAGCCCGCAACTCACGCAACTGTGATGTTTGTTTCATGATCTAGTAGAGTGCAGAGATAGAGGCTTATATTTGACAGGTGATCGACTGCTACTCTTGGACCATTTTCTCTCTCCTCATCAGAGCTGGGCCTAGGATGTTTGAGTGCTGTTGCATGTTTTGCTAGAACATACGATATGTTTTATGATGGCTTGATACAGATATTTCTTTGTTGAGATTGATGATATATAATATGTACATATATGTGTTTGACGTGTGTGTGATTTATATGTTCTGTTGAGGTGTGTGTTGCTAAATTAGTTGATAATTGCCTGAGAACTATTATTGTATTCAACTTGTTTTTATAGGAATGGAGCTTGTATTATGGGTATATCCAAGTTATAGCCGTTATATAGCAGTTCTACGTAAAGTATGGACTGACATATTAAAGAATATAAGGGCGTATTAGTTTAACACAAAGCTTAATCCATGGATGTGTTAACTATTACGATCGATATTCTAAGTGTATAGCGGAGTAACTATAACTGAATATGCACATTATTGTGTGAATGCTTAATGATGGATAATGATATTAAAGGACATGATTACAATTGAAAAAGTTTTTAAAGATTATGAAATTTATTAAAATGAAGAAAAGTTATTAGTAAATAATTAATACATTAATAGGAATATGACGTTTTAATTTGGTATCAGAGCAGGGATATAACCCCTGAATATGTTATTAATATACGATTTGTGATTGCATTTGCATCATTATTGTGTGAAATGTGTGCTTAATTAGTTCATTTTGTTTTATAGATATGTCAGAGCCCAGACGTTCTATAGAGAGAGGGAGCAGCGGACCCTACAGTACAGTTATCACGTGCAGGATCCAGAGATACACAGTATGATCCTAATTTTCCACAATATTGACCAACTGCTTATCCTTATCCAATCCCACCTTACTATCCTATGTACAGAGATCTAACTCTGACAAATTATCAGATTAGAGCCAGAAACTTTAAGGCATTGAAGAAGTTGGGAGCTGTAGAGTTTAGAGGTACTATAGATCCACAATTGGCACAAGAGTGGTTGGATCAGATTACTAGAGTCTTTAAGATGATGCAGGCTAGTACAGTGGATAGGTTAGACATTGTTGTATCATTATTGCAGGGTGAAACATATGAATGGTGGAAGACAGTTCCCCATTCTCTAGAGTTTCCTCGAATTATATCTTGGGAGGATTTTTCACGGGAGTTTAGGAAGAAATATTTACTTGAGGTGTATCTAATTGCAAAAAGAAAGGAGTTCTTAGCTCTGAAGCAGGGGAAGATGACTGTAGCCGAGTACGAGTTACAGTTTACCCAGCTATCACACTTTTTGCTGCGAGTTACATTGCATCTGATAGGGATAAATGCAGATTATTTGAGGATGGCCTGAATGTAACGCCCCAAAATTCGTATTTAATTAAAATATTAAATAAATATCTAGAAAAATACGGGAAAATGTTTTGCGATTTTATTTGCACAAGTATTGGGGAGGGAATAGTTGAGATTTATGATAATGAGGGATTTAGGAAGTCAAGGAGGTTTAGAAATTCGAGAAGTTGTGGCCGGATAAGAGTGTGGGTCGTGTTAGATGGAATTATATGAGAGGAATAGAGGAATAAGCCTAACCACTAACCAAACTCACAAACCAACCCTAAGAATTCATTTTCCCTCTCTTATTTTTCCACCCCAAAAACACGCCTCTCTCTCTTTTCCATTCTTTCCCACGCCACTCTCTTCCTCTCCTTACCTCCATACAATAAAATCCTTTCCACCTTCAATCTTCCTCAAAATCTGGAGCTAGGGACGTTTTGGAATCGATTTTAGGCTTAGTTAAGGTAAGTGGTTGGTTGAATTGGAAGGGAAAGTGTATTTGGGTTATGTTTGACGTATTGTAAGTGTTTAAAACATTGGGTGATGTAATAGGGGTGAGTGTTGAGTATAGTTAAGTGGTTGGTTGAATTGGAAGGGAAAGATGTTGAACTAGGATATGAGAATGTTGGGAAGAGAGATGATCATCTAGATATACCTACATAAGTTAGTTAAAAGCATTAATGGGGGTTAGGTGGTGGAAATTGATTGCGGTTGTGGTAGCTATAGTATTAAGGAAGAGGTGTGAAAAAGGAAAGAGAGGAAAAGGGAGTGAACCTAAGTCATAATGCATTCATATAATCATATAAGCTATTCACATACATTATATATATATATTGTAACGCCTCGAAATTTATATTAATTAAAAATATCAAATAAAATACGTACAAAAATGAGGGGAAATTTTTTACGTTTTATTTTAATGAATTATTTATTGGGAAAAGCTTGAGGTTGATTTAATTAGGAATTTAGGAATTTGGGAGAAATTATAAACTTTGAGAATTTTGAAGTCGGGATTTAATGTGGGTCGAGTTAAAAGGAAAGAATGAAGCAAAGTGGACCCCAGCTCACTAAATTACCCTCAAAACCTATTCCTCCTTCTTATTTCCTCCACCCACATGACATATCTTTCTTCCTTTGCTCTCCTCCACTGAAATCTCTCCTTCTCCATCAAACTCCACTAAAAATCTGTAGCTCAGGATGATTGGAAATCGATTTTTGAGTTGATCCAAGGTAAGTTTCCTTCCATTTCTTCCATTTCCATTTTCCCCAAGAACCCTAGTTTCAAAACCCCATAACTCTCTCATTTTAGTTTCTATTTGAGAAAATGATGGCGTCCAGATAAAGACTGCCCTATAGAGTGACGAGATTTGGGTTTGGAGTGGTGATTTTGTGCAAACATGATTCTTATTACATTTTGTCACTTGGGTAAGTTTAATTGTTCTGTAGTAAGAGTGTTTTAAGTGTTGGATTGATTGGGTAATACCATATATGTTAGATTGAAACATTGTTAGGGGAATTGGTTAGATTTGAAAGAGGGGATTTGGATTTCGTTGGAATGGAAGTGTTTGGGGGATGAATATCATCTAATCATACCTAAAAAAATTTAATTAAAGCATTAATGAAGGATGGTATGCAGAAAATAAAATGTGGTAACTTTGTTAGATGGTTAAATAAAAGGTTTTATGAAAAAGGTTAAGTAAAGAGAGGGAGAGTAATTAAAACCCACGTAATAAAGACAATTATAAATATTTTAGCATTCATTGAATGGTAATTATATAAATGTGAGATTGATGAGAAATTATAATGTTAATAATAGGAAAAATTGAATCGCGGCAGGGAAGGTTCGCAATCAAGCCGCTAGTTGCTTTCGAGAGGTAAGTAACACGAGCATAGCTTCCCTAATCTGTATGTCTTCTTGAATGCATGTTGCTTGTCGTATGATCATTTTGAATTAATATGATAGATTAATGCTTGTGTTGTGGTTGGAATGGTTGTTTTGATATGATCATGAGGGAGCTTATATTAATTGGTTAGGTTTGGCTACGTTGATATTGTGTTAATGATTGTTTGGTTGATACTTAGTGTAATGTTCACGTATTGTAATTGCATGGTTGGTTTCACGGGATGAACTATATTGCTTAATACGAATATGTGGATTGCATGAAAGATGAATGATTTTGTGCTCTGTTAGGCTTGAATGCAAACGAATGTTCGGTTGATGTTGTGGAAACTAATGCCCCATGTTTGCTTAAGGATGAGGAAATTGTAATGCCCTCCATTTTTCATTTTATTACAGAATTTAAATAAAATATTAAGGAAAATATGAATAAATTTTTCGTAAAAAGTTAAAATATAAAGTCGAGGAAAGGAGAGAACTATAAGTAGAGAAAATAAAAATCGAGAATTTGTTAGAATGACTTGACCGAGGGGACAAGTCCAACAAGGGCAAAGTCGTCCAACACGAAAAGTATTTAAACCCTAAGTGTTCTTCTTTCTCTCCACCACACATATGACTCTTTCCTCTCCATACTCTTTCTCTCCATCACTCCCAACCCTAATCACCATTTCTCCTCAAAAATCCTAAAGTTCGAAAGCTCCAGGATCCATTGATAATCTAGTTTGGTAAGTTTCCTCTTGAAAATCTGGTATGGATTCCTTACCCTGTTTTCCAACTATATTTTTCCTTCGTTTGAGCTCCAATTTGAGCGTATGATAGCTCATTGGAAAGCTTAACGTGTATACTACACATTAGTAACCATTTTTTGTGTTAATTTGTGGTTTAGATGGCCAAAATCCTTGAAAAGAAATCATCCCTTCAAAGTGACGAAAATTAGGTTTTCGTGACCGGACATTCCAAGTGTTTTTTTTGCTTAGGTAATCTCCTTTGTGATCTATTGATAGAGTTTTTAGTGTCAATTTCTTTGGGTAAAGTATCATGAGAAAGATATAAGGAATATTAAGAAAAAGTGTAGGCTTTTGTGAGACAGAATCGTGAGTAGGATGTTCGAAATGTGGGAAAGCGTAATCTTTGAGTCCACCGACATAACTAGATTTATAAACCAAACTAAACATTAAATGGAACATTAATGACAAGTGGTGGAATTAGGTGAAGGAATTAAATGGGGTAGTTGGGAAGAACATTAATGATGAATTAAGGTACAAAGCAAATTAAAGGTGAGGAGAGAGAAAGAAGAAAGAATACACTAATATAACATGCATATAATCACTCATTCTTATCATTGTTAGGTTCCATGAATGTGTACTTAATGTGGAACTGTGATCGTGTTAATAGGAAATCCAAATCCTGGTGAGGGAAGTTCACGACCGAGCCGCTAGGCGATTCGTGAAAAGGTAAGTCACACGACTACAACTATCCTTGTTTGTATGCTTTTGATTGTGAAATGTTTGGTTGAGTGTGACATATTGTGATGAGTGCTTATGGATTGGTTATAAGTTTATGAGATACAAAATGTGATGATTTCGTATGTGTTTTAGTTGAATTACTATGATCGAAGACATGCAGTATGAAAAGGTGGAAGTTGCTCATTTGTGTATTTATGTTCATTTGCTATACATGATTATTTGATGGATTGGTGAGAATTTTGTTGATAATGCTTGTTGTTGGAAACATCATTTGATGTAAAGTATAGCATGAATATATATTGATGCCTTGTAAGGATATGTGTGGCTATGCTATGAATATGTTGAGCTTGTTGTGGCTGAATTCCACATTTGATGGTATAACATGGCATGAGCATGCATGATTGTATTATATGATTTATGCATATATCATTCATGCATATTGGGCTCATAGGGAGCAATTGACTAAAATATGGCTCATTGGGAGCATTGAAAATGAGGGATTGGTTATGGCTCTTGGGAGCGTAATTTAACGGATAGTATCTATTATATACTATACCGGGGAACAGTGGATAAGACTCGATACTTTTAAAAGTAATCGGGAGTGCCTGGCCAAGTAAGGGCGTTATTCAGGCTAAGTAAGGGCGTAAAAATCTATGGACCATAGTAATTTATAACCACATACTCCTAGTCGATGATGCCCGTTTGCAAAAGTCATTAATAAGGCCAAGTAAGGGCCTAATTGAAAAGATTTGATAGCATAGGCAATCATGTAGGGAGATCCATTAGCATTCAATCATTCATGCCAATTTGGATTGTGATGTATTAAGGTGAATGGTTATGATTCGTATGGATTGTTTTTGATATGTGAGTTTTATATGTTTTGAAGTAGATTTGATTGTATATTAAATTGTATAGAATGGCTTGGTAGGATGTTAACAAATATGGGATATTGTATGCTTGTGATGTGATGATTGATATGGTTGGAAAATTAGCTAAGTATTGGATGAAATTTGGCTAAGTCTGGGAAGCCGAATCCTAGTCACAAATCTGACTGATCCCAGTCACGATCGTGACTGGTCGGCTGAACCAAGAAAGAGAAGCAGAAGCCCAGTCACGAACGCGATTGACACTAGTCACTATCGTAACGGGTCTTCTGGACACCAAAATTTGGTGAGTGAAATTAGCCACGAGAGTGACTGAAATCAGTCACAAACGTGACTGAAATAGTCATGAATGTGACTGAGTTTTTGGTCACGTTTGAGCTAGGGTTTTAAGGGTTTTGGCTAGGGTTTGAGGGAGTCACGAATGTGACCCATGGGAACCACAAGCGTGACTACCCTTCTGACCATCCAAGCGTTGAAAAATGAAGGAGCCACTAACGTGACTCATGAGAGCCACGAACGTGACTATCCTTCTGACTTTCCAAAGGTTGAAAATTGAAGGAGCCACGAACGTGGTTGACTCAACCACGATCGTGACTGCCTGTCTGTTGGCTAATCACTTGTATTTTTATTATGTTCAAGAGTGGTTCTAGATGGGCAATTATGCATATGTATACAGTTATACGTAAAGGTTCAATCAAGAATATGCATAATGAATTTGTGTTGTTTTCTATGATATGTGTTCTTGGATGATTATGTGCAAAGATAATATGGTTGAAATAGATATATGAATGTATTTATGTTGCCAAATGTGCTATGATTGAAAGGAAGTTGTCCATTTGGTAAGTGTGGTTTAATAAGTTTCGTAACTCACTGGTGTTTCATACCTGCCATGTGGGCAGGAACTTGAAGATATGAGACTTTTGGACGTGAAGGTGTTTACGCTGTTGCTTCGACTCGGACATAAAGAAAAGAAGAATTGAGGTGGGCTGTGCACTGTATTAGGATGTTTGACTATATACATAACAGGGCATACATAGTGCATACTTGTATTTTGTTGGGTTATTATCGAAATAGAGTCATTCCGATTCTTTTTCTTTCATAACCTGAGCTATTTTTGTACACCTCTTATTTTGTTTTGGGGCATGTGCCTTCTCAAAACTTTATAAACCTTTCTTGAAAGAAATGAGATGTACATATTTATGATGAGTGAGTTTGTTTTATTTCCCTTAATTTTATCTCGAAATTTTTAAATATCAAAATCTTTTATTTCCTAGTTCAAGTGTCACGTGACGGAGGGGAGAATATACGTAAGTGGTAGTCGAATTTGGGGGTCACATTTAGTGGTATCAGAGCCTAGGTTGTTAAAACCTCAGTTTCTGACGTTATGGGTCTTACTATGCGCATGTTTTTGATTTTCAAAATAAGTTTTCATAGAATGCATGCTAGAATGAGAGGATGTATATTCTTTTGTTAGTTGTCTAAATGGGAGTCCTTATTTCTTTTTCTTAAATTAGAATGGAAGAAGAGCAAGGTGAGAGTGCACATGAGGCCGTCGGTTCTCTCAAGTCGGTACAGGGGAATGTGAATGCCCCTATTGCAAGTGAGAAAGCACCGTTCAACCCTTAAGCACAAGCCCAAGCTCAGCCTCAGGCTGTACGACAACTCCTAGATCTTATAGGAGCGACCGTGAGGAAGCAGTTGCCTCGAGCTTAGAGGGTAGCTATTGATAAGAATTATGAGCAAATCCGATAGTTAGGAGCAAGCCTTTTCTGGCACGACGGATCCCTCGGTTGCCGAGGATTGGATGAGGGATACAGAGCGAGTTCTGAGAAGGATGTAGTGCAGCTTTGTTCAGAAGGTTCTGTATGCTATCCTTGCTGGAGGGTGAAGGAATCAACTGATGGGAAATGGTCCAGGGAAGTTTGGTTGAGCCTCTCATTATGATGTGGGAGGAGTTTCAGAAGGTCTTTGCTGAAAAGTACACCCCACCGGTGTACAGGAGGGAGAAAAAGACCGAGTTTCTGAAGATGGAACAATGGGAACTATTTGTGGCCGATTATGAGGTAAATTTCACTCGTCTCTCTCAATATGTACCAGAGGAGGTAGCAACTGATGAGGCCAAGAGAGACCGATTTGAAATGGGTTTGAAGAAAGAGATTAGTCTCTTGTTGGCTGTTCAACCCCCTACCTACTCAGCTTTGCTGACAACTGCCTTACGAGCTGAGAAAGCTCTTGACATATCAAAACTGCCAGAGGCCAAGAAGGCCAAGCATGAAGGAAGCTCTGGTGGGGCTAAGAATATGAGTGTTCAAGGGTTCGGAGTACAAAATTTAAGAAGTTCGGCAACAGAGGATAGGGCTCTGTAAGGAGACCGTTCTCGAGACGTAGTGAGCGGAGTGTCTCAAATGACCAGAAAAGAGAGGATATAGTTTGTTTCTATTGTCAAAGGAGAGGGCAAACGATGAAGAATTGCTTCCAGAAGCAGAATGATGAAGCAAGGGCTCAGCATTACCAGAGCAATGTGGAGGACAATCAAAGGAGTGCAACTAGAAGTAGAGGTAGGGGATCTCATTCTGGGCGAGCAGGATCATATGCCAGAAGTTCCCATCCTCACCAGCCACCAGCAACCGTAGCACCGTAGGCCAGAGTGTATGCCATATCCTGAGTTGATGCAGTGGAGGATCCTAATGTCATCTCTGGTATGGTATCGGGTCTTCCTATTAATATGCTCATAGATTCGGGTGCATCATGCTCATTTATTGATTACGATCATGCCTTAAAATTTAATGTGGGGGGTAGAGGCTCTAGACCATGTGATAAAGGTATCAATACCGTCAGGGGAAATAGTTCGAGTGAAAAGGCGGTGAAATCGTGTCCTATAGTGATAGATGATTGTGAATTTCACGCTGATTTGGTGGTGATCTATCTCAAGAATTGTGGATTGATTTTGAGCATGGATTGACTTGTGAAACATCGAGCCATAGTAGATTGTTTCTCGAAGGAGGTGTTAATTGATGTCGAGGGGTGTAAGGAGATATTGTTTGTAGGATAGAGAAGAGTAGTACCCTCTTGTTTGATATCCGCCGTTCAAGCCGTGAGCTTGATAAAAGAAGGGTGTGAGACGTATCTGGCTAGTGTGACAGACACTATACAACCCAATGTCAGAGTGTCCGAATTTCCCGTAGTGTGTGAATACCCGGATGTTTTTCTAGAAGATCTTCCTGGATTACCTCCTAGTCGGGAAGTAGATTTTGAGATAAAAACTGTACCGGGAACAGCTCCGATATCAATAGCACATTATCAAATGGCCCTTGTCGAATTGAAGGAGTTGAAAAAGCAACTAGAATAAATGCTCGATAAAGGGTTCATAAGACCGAGCATTTCTCCGTAGGGAGCGCCAGTTTTTTTCATTAAGAAGAAGGATGGGAGTATGCGGTTATGTATTGACTACCGCCAGCTGAACCGGGTGACGATCAAGAATAAATACCCGTTGCCTAGGATTGATGATCTGTTGGATCAGTTGAAGGGCGCAGTTGTATTTTCAAAAATTGACTTAAGGTCAGATATTGGCAGTTGAGAGTGGAGGATAAGTCAATACCGAAGACAGTGTTCCGGACTAGGTATGGCCACTTTGAATTCACTGTGATGCCATTCAGATTGACTAATTCGTCAGCAGCATTTATGGATTTAATGAATAAAGTCTTCCAACCCCATCTGGATACTTTTGTAGTGATTTTCATTGACAACATCCCCATTTAATCGAGGAGTCGAGAGGAACATTAGGAGCATCTTATCAAACTCAACCCAAACTGCAAACCATGACTCTAAGCTCAACATAGAGGAGAAATTTATGGAGGCAATGGGAAAATTGGAGCAATTCATTGATTCTAAAATGTCCTTCAACCAAAGATTGGAGAGTTTCATAGAAGGGCAAGACTCTATTAATAAGTCTACTCTTATTGGTTCACAAAACTTGGCATGTCAACTTGGGCACTTGGCCGAGAAATGTGCGGAGAGTGAAAAATATGAACCACTTAACATACCAAATATGCAATGGATGATTGAAGATGATGAGGAAATGGATGCTAGTGAAGAAAAGGGTGATTCGAAGATTGAGTCCACCAAAGAGATTAAGGAGGGTTATTTGATGAATGAAGTGGTGGAGGATTTGGTGTTGGAAGGTGATGTTCCGCATATGACTACACCTTGGGAGGAAACACGTGTAAGTAAAGGTGAAGTTTGTGCAAACTGTGGCCACAATGGACAGAGTGAGAAGAAGAAGAGATGTAACTGCGGATTTTTGAAGAAAATTGAGGTTAAGAGCACAAGGAACTCAACTAACTTTACCCTCAAGAGACAATCAATGTTGATAAGGCCTAGGGAGCACAAAGTCACCTTTGCTTGGAGTCGAAGGAAGGTTAAACCACCGACGCAAAAATTCAATCATGAGCCATCGTAGTGTCCGCAATGAAGTAAAACTATGTGGTTAAATAATGAATTTTCATTGCCTCACTTAGTTGCATTCACATTTATTTTCATGTTATTATGATTTGTATGCATGAATCATATAGGTACACGTTTAATCTATGTCTTGCATTTTTATTTCTTTCATAGTTGTGTTGTCCCACCCCTTTTTTATTTGCCTTTCATTCTAAGGTCTATACATAGATGGATGCCTCATACTTGGATGAATTAGGATACCAACCCCAGAATGGAAAATGCACATTAAATCAAGAGACGTTTCTTCTCCCTTTCCTCTTATTCTTTATGATTG
>CANYCX011013180.1:0-15740 GCA_948193385.1 Breynia disticha f. nivosa | reverse complement strand
CAGCAACATTTCAGCAAGGAAAAACAACTAGTTTCTTGCAAAAATTCAAGGAAAAGTCAACCAAGATAAGTGATGTTCATGTATTAGTAAGTTCTTGAGGTTTTAGGCTTGATAAGATTGATGTTCTGAAGGCTTGGATGTAGTTTAGTTGCTGAAAACATGGTAATTAACAATTTGAAGTTGTTACTTGACTTAGGATGCTTTATAGCATTGGAAGCATGCTAAGAATGAACCTAAGAGTTTGAATTCCTAAGGAAGGTTGTTAAGAATTTCAGATTGAGCATTAAGAGGTTGAGTTTGATGATTTCAGTTATGAAATGGGTAAAGGAATAAGTAATTAACAATCCCTGTATGATTGTTTTTGTCTAGGAGGATCTGGACGTACATCGAATCGAAGTTCGTGCCCGACGCCAACTTCGTGAAATAGTAGAGGTAAGGGATTTATAAGGGGCTTCCAAGTAAGTATGTTATGCTTACTATTATTTTAGTTTGGATGTGTTTTCAAACTATATTTTGCTTCCGCTTGTATGTAAAGAATTTGGGGCCCGAGGGTTTTTATATATATATATATATACATATTTATTTCTCTCTTGTCATTGATAATATCTTATATTTTTATAAAATTTGGATTATTTGGAATAATTGTTTAAAAATTTTGAGCTTCACAAAAATAATTTACTAAACCTCTTGTTTTATGACCAAGTATTTTTCTCTTTTAAAAAGAGGAAAATATTTTCCGATTTTTGATTTGCTTACATATAATATCTAATATTATATAATTTTTAATTACTTTAAGTTTATTATAGAATTTTTATTTCATTAATATATTTTTAATTTGTTCACATTTTTATTTACATAATTTTTAAATATTTTTTGATTAAATTTTTATGCAATTGCCAAACATTAGAAATTAAAAACGGAATTTTAAAAAAAATAAATTAGAAAAGGAGAACATTTTCTTATTATTATTAAATAAAGGAAAGTAAAATTCAGAAATTGATTTTTCATATATGAATATTTTTCCAAAAAAATTATTTTTCGTCAAACAAACGGAGAATAAATATACCATTAGTTTCTTGGCTTTAAACTTTGTTCAATTGATAAATTAAGGTATTATAAGTAACAAACTTAATGTCAATTAAAGTCATCAACACGTACATATAATTACTTGAAAATGCTCATAACCAACGATTAATTAGAGTTTCAATTTTGATAATTTTGACAGTATAATTTTTTGAAAGGGGGCTGTCATTAATATATTCAAATTATGTACTCATTTCACTGTGTTGAAAGTTGTAATTTTCTACCTTTTTTATTCCCATTTTGTAATAATGTCAGTACTTAACAGGACCAAAAACAGATATTTTTCACTTTGGAATAATAAAAAATTAGTACGTAATTGTTGCCATGCATGCGCATGTGTAGTCTAATTTAAGGAATAATGATGAAAATTATTTTTTTTTAATTAAAACAAGTAGGTTTTGTGGTATAATATCACAACACAAATTGTAATTAAGTTTTTATTTATTGTATTAAGCAACAAATGATTTTTATGTATATTAAATGGGTTTTCTCTACATTAGTAGTTTGATTAATGAATTAATAGTAATGTTGATAAATAATTTGACAAACTTATTTACATGTGGTAATTGGATGTTGTCTGTTTTTTTGATAGATTTGAGGCTACATTGTTGTAATTATAGTGACACAGCTATCAGACTAAATGAATATTATACATTTTATTTAGTAAAAAAACAATATATTATGTTTAATTATGTCAAGAATTAAATTGATTACTAACCGAAATTGGAAGGAAAAGAAGGCAACCATTTGTTACTGAAAGCAAGTAATGTATCACAGAGCATCATCACACTTACTATAAGTAGAAAATCACTTTGTGGCTCATATAACATTCAGAAGTTTATTATCAAAAAAATTTCACCTGAAAGAATAATTTTATACAATCTGTGACTGTTCAAGTGGATGGGGATGTGTTCCACTACCAAAACACATGCGATCAAACAATAATTATACAACACCCCCACCCCTATCTTGTTTAATGACCAAATATCAGCTCTGCTAAGTCCCCAACCACATCTGGGTTTCATTCCAGATCAGGATTGCAAGGAACAATTATACATCAACAGGAGCTTGGAATGAACAAATTTCTCCAAAAAATAAGTCACCTTAGAAGTATGGTTATTTCTCATCTTCATAGTTGAAGGCCAGATCAAAGATTTGGCTATAGTGATCTACAAAGTGGACATCAAGACCTTCTTTCACATTGGGAGAGAGCTCATCAAAATCTCTCGTGTTTGCTGATGGGAATATTATTGTCTTCACATTACTCCTCCTAGCTGCTATTGTTTTCTCTTTAACCTAACATCAGTCCATACAGTCACAAACATTTGTTAGTTTTAAGATCCACTAAAAGAATACCGTAGAGCGAAAATTTGCAAGTCAAACTGACGTAACTATAAGTTGATAATGAATTGAAACCAAGGCAGGAATTCATTGTTTAAACGGGTTTGACACAAAAACAACATATAGTTTTTGGAACTAAACATGCAAATATGATAACAAAGTAGTTAAAAGCAATACGACGAGGAAGTTAAGTGAACTTACTCCGCCTATGGGGAGAATTTTTCCTGTTAGTGTAACTTCCCCAGTCATTGCTAGATCTTTTCTGACTGGCTTCTTTAGTGCAAGGGAGAGTAAGGACGTTATCATAGTGCAACCAGCACTTGGACCATCCTTTGGCGTAGCCCCGGCAGGAACATGGAGATGAAGCTTGGAATTAGCAAAGAAGACATTATCTGGTTCTTTCTCCACCAATATTGCTCGAGCGACCGTGTGAGCAATCTGGGCACTTTCTTTCATAACTTCCCCAAGCTGACCTGTAACGTGGAGAGCTCCTTTACCCTCCCTGTGCTCCACCTCAGTGGTCTCTATATACAACGTAGACCCACCCATTGCTGTCCAAGCAAGACCCATGACAACTCCAACTGGAGTTTGATCATAGATCCGATCAGCATGGAAAACAGGTTTGCCAACGTAATCAGCAAGGTTTGATGCATCGACCAAGGCTTTCTCAATAGTTGTTGTTACTTCACCCTCATCAGTTTTTGCAAGTTCTGTTGCATCCTGTAAAATCAAGATCAACACAAATTTGAAAAAGTGATCCAGATAAGCACGACTAACTCAAAGCTAGTAAATTCTAAAGAGCAAACAATATTTGACATGTTTTTTATCTGTTCACATACCGAACTTAAATTATAAAGTTGCGTCAATAGAAACAGCAATATCCTTTACCCTTAAATTATTGAACAAATTTAGTTACCAGAACAAAAAAAAAAACAGAAAAATCTAGAGCTGGATGAAAAATGTCTCATAAAACCTATGGCACTTTAACCATTAAATTCAAGTTCATTTCTCAAAAATAAGTTTCTTCAGATGCGAATACCTCTGTATGAATAGGTGACTCAGTTTGATTCTCTGCTTTGTCAGACGAGTCATCTGTCTGCAGAATTTCAGCTCCTACAGTTTCATTATTTTCTTCATTACTATCCTTTGCTATATCAGTAGATGCTTCTATATCTTTTGCTTTTGCTTCATCTGAATCCTCAACCAGATCTCCAGGAACCATACTTCCTGTAGATGCTTCTCGTACAAGTACCAATGCGACCTGATGCGCAGAAAGAAACAAAGTTAGCACAAGCTTCTAACACATTCCCTAATGAGGAATTAAACAAAGTAAGGCATCCATGATCAATAAACAATGTTTTTCTAACTATAGAACTACATTAGAAATGCTTCACAGCTACAAATCTATCCCTTACTCCGCCAAGAATTCTGAAATCATGTCAACGTAACAAACCTTGCGATAAATCTTCTCTATTTGTTTTTGAAGATTCCGAACCCCTGCTTCTCGGCAGTAATTCTCAATGAGAGCAAGTAAAGCATCATCTGTTAAGGTAACCTGAAATAAGTCATATAGTCACTAAAAGCAGAATAACGTAGTTTCATCCATAGAAAAATAATTAACAAATATCATACAGTCTGTATGCCTTTACATTAGCGACATTGCCAAATGCCATTGCATGAAACCAAAGATGAGGGGTAGAGAGGAGAGAGGGGGGAGAGACCTGTTCAGGTTTGACACCACATGCATCACGAGTTTGCTTCTCCAAATAATCCCTAGCAATGTGCATTTTCTCATCAGTAATATATCCGGCAATTGAAATTACTTCCATCCTGTCCAAAAGGGGGTTTGGTATGGTCTCTAAAACATTTGCTGTGCAAACAAAAAGAACCTGCAAATAAATTGAGTTTACAAAACTCTGTTAAAGATTGCACCACAAACTAGAACATATGCATTAATTCACACAACAAACACTTCAGATGGAAGTAATGGTAATATCAGTAACACATTACCGCAATCAGACAACCTATTCAGCAAACACAGCCGATAAATTGCGACACAGATATGAGGACATTTTTTAACGTATTAGACATAGAACTAACCATCATTTCTCTTGATATTACTGACATGCTCAATCCATATGTCAATGTCCTACTTCCTATGCTTTAATTTAAATGGTTAAATTATGTTGAGTAATAGCGTGTCAGCTACATATACAAAAAAGTACAGAATAGTGTTGTAAGACCAGGATAGAAATCTAAAGTGTCCACAAATCACTCTGCTGCCTAACCTTTGATAAATCAATTGACACATCAAGATAGTGGTCTAGGAAATTTGCATTTTGCTCTGGATCAAGAAGCTCCAACAAAGCACTAGCTGGATCACCCGCATGTCCTCTCCCCAACTGCCACCATGCAGCAAATTTTAGTGAAAAAAATCTTAATTGTGCTTGTCCAAACCATTCAAAAAGTGAAGACCCTATATTTCAGAAAATTATTAGTGGAATGATCCAAAAGCAAACAAAAAAATACCTTGTCAATCTCATCAATCAAGACAAGAGGGTTGGCAGTACCCACATTTTTCAAGCACTGTACCATCTTTCCAGGCATGGCACCAATGTAGGTTCGGCGATGCCCCTAAACGTACTTTTTGATCAGTAAAACAAGAATCTGAAAATTCATTTTTTAGGAAACTATATTAGCATTAAACATTAAAGAGAACCATTATTTACCTTAATTTCAGCAACATCAGATAACCCTCCCACGGAGAACCGGAAAAATTTCCTGTTCAAAGCACGTGCAATTGAACGACCAATGCTTGTCTTGCCAACTCCAGGCGGACCAGAGAGACAAATGATCTTTCCTGCAAATTTTTTTCAAACTTTGATAATTTGCTATATTTTTACTAAAGTGATGAAAGAAGTCCAGCAAGGATAACAAACATCAGAATAGACAAGCATGTGAGCAAATGAATTGTCCAACACTACGGTTGAAGAGAAAAATGTAGACAAACCTTGCGAGGTTCCTCTAAGTTTACCAACAGCTATAAATTCTAATATCCGTTCCTTCACATCAGTCAAACCGTAGTGATCCTCATCAAGAATCTTCTGTGCCCGAATCACATCAAAATTTTCGTCACTGCATACAAAATATTATTGGAGAAATTTAACACAACCTCAGTGGTTTGGCTTGATGTATTGGGAACTCTTCCCTAACTAGTTTTAATTTATAAAAGTTAGTTTATTATAAAACTTCTACTTCTACGAAGTGAATCAACAACTGGAAGAACAAACCTGTAGTTGCCCCAAGGCAACGCAGTCAACCAATCTAAATAATTACGAGTAACATTAAATTCACTTGAGCTAGCCTCTAAAAGCTGCAATTTAGTGAGCTCTTCTTCTATAACTTGCAAAACATGGGCAGGAATTTCGTCCTTTTTGTCTTCTATTCTTTCCCTAAACTTTGCTGCAAAGAAGAAAGTGGGAAATTACACAACAATATACACAAAACTAATACTATTTGCAAATCAATGCACAAAATCTGAAGCTAATAATTCTTCTCCTGATACTTAAGTTTGAAAATGGCATCAATAGAATAATATTTTCACCTATGTCATCACTTTTTATTTTTATTCGTCTTTTTTGTTGAAGGGGAAAGGTTAAAAAAGTAGTACTAACTATTTTCCCTCTCTCAACATAGCAGAGGTTCAAATATCATTCTCAACATCATCATCATCACAGAGTTACGAAAATTTATTCAGGTACAAATGAAGGCAAGAGAAAATGAAAACAATTAAATGAAATAAATACACGTTACATTTCAGAAGTCATCTTAACAAAGGGAAAAAACCACTAACAATAATTTTTGTTATGACAATTTTATTTAATGGACTTACAAGAGAGTGCAGTTTTGTCATCAGTCTCCAGCCCCAGTTCCTGAAACAAAATAAAAAATCGTTTCACTAATGTGAAGTCAAAATAATAAACCTTCAAACTAAGTTGAAGTCTAAAAGCTTGATTTAAATTGCAATGTAGGCATCAGTGTGATAGAAAACTTACCTTTTTTATGGCCTTAAGTTGTTCATTTAACAAATAACGGCGCTGCTCACCACTTATTTTTTCTTCAATTGCTTTTGCAATAGAATCCTACTCGTCAACCAGAAAGCTAATCAATGAAAACCACAACATTTATTATGTACTATAATAAAGACAGCTCAGAAAAAAAATGGATCACCTGAATCTTGCTTATTTCAATTTCTTTTTTCACCAACTCTAGTGTCAATTCCAACCGCTTGTGTACCTAGAGACCAAGACATACTACAGTTACAACAGATACCAAGCAGAACTCAAAACTTCAGTTTCATGTAAAGTTAATGTCATGAGATGAAAAATTAACTTTTCTCGTGCCTTACCAAAAAAGAACACCCACAGTATATCTACTAGTAATGATACATTGAGAATGATCACTTAAATAACAGTGTTTCAATCAGTAATGCAACTTACATCTAGCTCTTCAAGCACTTTCTGGAGTTGTAATTTGTTTGCACCAGATATTGCAGCACCAAAATCTGCTAACCTTGAACAATTGAAGTCACCTATATGCTGCAAATATTTAGAAAAATACATGAATCATGACAAGCTAAAAAAAAACTGTGTAAATTTTAACTTGAGAGCGAATCATATACCTAGTATATTTTTCTAAAGTTAAATAAAATAAAGACACGCCATTAGATAAGGCAGAGGACTTGGGCAATAACGAGAACAAAATGGGGACCATATAAACATGTCGAGAAAACTGACCTAACAAAAACCAGGATAAGCAGAATAACAGAAAGTTTGATGAAAGAAATGCATGAGCTTCAAATAATAATAAATAAGTAAAGAACATAGAGCATACTTGAATATATGTGTGATAATGGCTTCTCCAGAGTGGACTGTTCTTCAGTACATCTCCAAGGGTAAATGAAACCTCAAAAGATGTAGCTTTTATGACATCATCATCCTTGTTATATGGCTTATCCTGCAAAAGGCACATCAGTAGTATCATGGACTGAACTTCCACAACATAACTGACCGGCAGTGTTTTTGGAAAATATTACCACGGCATACCTTCAGGTGATCAACCTCGACAGTAAGTGGATCCTCACTGACCTATACAAAAGCCAAATTAAATTTTGCACTTCAGTGTATGCACTGAGAAAATGACATCTAGCAACTGAATTTATAATTATAAGCTTCAACCAATGAATAAATAAGAAAAGTTTATCCGACTAACCATTTCTGTGATTTGAAGTCTCCTATGACCAAGTAGAATAACCTGGTCCCCGTGGATGCTACTTATCTGGAAACCAAATCAGAATAATTGCAATTAACAGAGTGCTAAAGTTTACTAAGTTGTTTTGTCTAGGTAAATTTACTTTTTTCCTGTCTTGAAAAAAAATACAAAAGCAGAAATGAGTTAAATTATAGAATGATTCAGACACCTGAGCAAGTGTGCCAAATTTGTGAAGGCGATTAAATAATTCTTTTCCACTAAGATCTGATATGTTTTTCTCCGATTCAGAACCAGATTCCACGTTAGGATCAGTCCCAGGCTCATCTTTAAGAAGAAAAGCACCGGCATATGGAGCTTGCCTTTTCCGACTTTCTTGCAATGCTGCCATTAATTTAGGATCCTGCATAAGCAATTGATATTAGCAATATCGTGAAAAGTTACATGATAGAAACAAAACACAAACAGCTGCTTGCAAAAGGTTCTTATACAACGAATTTTTACAATGTACCAGCTCAAATGCTCAAAGATCTAAATCCAAAGATTTTTTCTGTACCTTCACATATATTGGCATGTAGAAACCGGGAAACAAAGGTCTGTGTGTCAATGGTAAGACTAAAACCTGCGCAAAAAGATCAGCTATAAATCCATTATTTGGAGTAGTTAATCAGAAATAATATCAATATTAAAGTGCAAGAGAATTTCATGAAACTGTCAAATATACATCAGTACAAACTTACGTAACAATCAAAATACAACCTCAAAATCTCATCATTGCTCACTCGTGCATAAACCTACTAACTTCGGAAAAAATTGTAGACAACTAAGCAAAACAAAAGATTTATAATTAACAAAAGTAAATCACTACATCCCAAAATTTCCACCAATCAATCCAACACCAAAAGTTCAAGACTTTGATATTGATATAAATACGAATTTCATTAGCTAGAATGGTTATCAGAAAGACAAACCATTCAAACTGATTTCACGAAATTGTCCTATAACAAAATTCCAATTACCAAATCCAATAATCAAAATACAACCTCAGCTCATTATCATTTCTCACACACTAACTTTCAAACTACTAAATTTCCAAACATTATTGAAAATTAAATGAAACTACATTCACATTATGAAACTACATTCACATTATGAACAATTAAACAAAAATAAATTTTTATAATTCCAAAATCAAATCTCTACAACACAACATTCCATTCCAATAACCAAAAAGTGCAATACTTTCATCCCGCCATCTTTGATATAACTCTCAACTTATCATCGTTTCTCACACTCTTAACATATCAAACTACTAACTTGACAAAACACAATCCTCTACTTATCACCATTTCTCACACTCTAACATCACAAACAACCAAATTTCCAAAACAATATCAACAAGTAAACAAAACCAAATTTTTCAAAACATCAAATATGAATAGCTATAACAATAATTTCAAAACTTTGACAATACAAACCTTCAAATTATCCTCAACTTATCATCATTTATCTCTCCAAACTACCAAATTCACAAAAACGATATCAAAAACTAAACATAATCCACTCTCCAAAACATCAATAACAATTCACCAAACCAAAAAAAAAATCAAAACTTTCACAACATAAACCTTCAAATAATCCTCAGGCCTCGGATTATTAGGAACAATAGCAGAAGAATTACTATTACCACCTTCCCCACCAATCTCAGAGTCCTCTCTATTTGTCAAATCCACCTCAATTAACTCTCCTTTAGCAGATGATGAGGAATCAGAGCAAAAAAATGCTCTTCGCAACAACCCATGTTTCCACTGAGTCGACTCAGTGAGTTGACTCAGTCCCTTGAGAAGTGGTGACTCGGTGGAAACTCGGAGGTGTGTGCCTGATCTTATGTAGTGATGGAGTTTGTGGGAGGTTGAGAGGAGCTTCAACATTGGTATGGGTAGGAATATTGGAGGGTAAAGTTGGGGTCTTTATGGCGTGTGAAGTTAGTTTTGAATAAGAATGAGATGTTCCTTTGAAAGAGAAGAACTCTTGTCGTTGAAGGTAAAGCCCTCCATAAACCCTATTTTTCTCTACTTTTCTTTTCCTTTTTTGGAGTTAATTAATAACTAGTTGAAAAATCGTGCTTCCACGGATTATATTATTTTTGAAGAATTAATATTTTTATTTATAATTTAATCCTGCAATTGGTATAAATTAAACTAGACATTTAGATTAAAATTTTTTTTCCACAATTTACTTTGAAGAAATAATAATCTAAATTGTTTGCAAGAATATATTGCTCAACTTTCCAAACTATATCAATACGGAAATACTAAGTCGAGGTCACATTTGAACTTCATGGACAAAGATCATAGCATATTAACACACAAATATTTGAAACTTGAACTGTAATTCCTAAAGCTTGGGTTGAACTGTGCTTCAATTTAGTCATCATAGTGTAGACCTAAATACACTATTCAGCGATACCACCATGTTTAGCTATTGAATTACATTGACAATATTAACTGATATCGGAAATGCAATTGGTTAACAGGACCTTAAAAGTATGTTATTGCACTGGTTTCTACTTTTCATAAAATCTATGACCTCGAATATCCTCCGGAGAAAGGAACTGTCGGAAATTTCATTAGTTGATTTTTTCTATGTTTCTTTAATACTTTTAGCTGACTATGTGTTGTTGATGTTGCTACTATCACCATTTAAATAATCTTTTAGAATTTCTCCTATGCACCAAAGAGAGCATAAATTCTAATTGAATCAACAACAAATCCTGCTGTCAGAATAACTAAAGTTCCAAAAACATATATTTCATTCTCTGGCTCACCTTCATGGCAATGTTGACTTGTCCAATTAAAGATAAGAGGGACAATCGCAACACAAAGGATCATAAAATCGCAACCACACATAAATACCCTCAAAGATATGAGCAGAGAACGGCCTGATCCTGACAAGGCAATGGCAAGCAGAATCCAAGCAGCCATGTCATTGACTGAAGTTGCGGACATTACCAACTGACCAACATCAGTACTTAGCAGCTTAAGCTCAACCAAGATACGAGCCAGCACTGGAAAGGTAGTGATCAAAAGTGTCACTCCCATGAACACTAGAAAAGGTCGTCCTTTTACACCTTTGGAGATTGTTTCTTTAAGAACAAATGACTTTCCAACACCAAATGTAAAAGGTAAGGAAATTCCTGCAAAAGCTATGCTAAGAACCCTCTTTTCGATCCGACAAAGAGACTTTGAATCCAGTTCAAGGCCTACAAGGAAGAGGAAGAAGAATAGACCAAGATTGGCTAATGTGTCCAATATTGTCAAGCTTTTGGCTAGAAAAACTATATCCATGTACTTCTGGTTTCGACCCAGAGCCGATGGTCCAAGGGATATACCTCCCTGTCCATTATCAACGATAAAAGTTTAGAAAGAAAAACAGTAACAAGCCATAATACGATGAGTGAATAATAAATTGTGCAAATCTTGATCAAGAAAAATCAGACTTCTCTCTATTTTGATAATGCAAAATGCACTAATGTTGTGTAACGTTCTGGAATTATTTAAAATAAAAATATATGAAAAATAAACTTAAACGGAATTGAATCGGACGAAAAATAAGAAAAATTGGCCAAAAACAGAACTGAAGCACGACCCCGTGCTTGAACACGACCTCGTGCTCATGCCAAAAATTTACCTCGTGCTTGTGAAACCCAGAAAAGATTGGGCCGTGCTTTGGGAGCAAAATTTGGGCGTGCTGTAATGGAAGAGGTGGCACGAGGTCCTGCCACCCAAGAAAGCACGAGCCGTGCTGCAACACGACCGGGTCGTGTCGGGCTGTCCTATTTTAAGTTCACTACTGTTTCATTTAGGGATAAACTTTAAACCGCACCAAACTCTCTCAACCTCGACCCAAAACACCAAAATCACCAGAAAATGATTTCAGGAGGTGTAAAACATATTATTTCTTGCTAGAATCATTGCCAAACTTATTAAGGTATGTTAATTTGATGATTTTAGCTAATTCTCATGAAGTTTTGGTATGATGAAGAGTTAGGGTTTGGTGAATTATATGTTATAAACTGGAATCAATGTTAGAAATGTGTTAAATAGGTGTTCTTGAACTAGAAACAACCTATAAACAAAGATTTACAAGAGTAAATCATAACCTAGTTTGATTTAGTAGGGATTTTTGCTAAGAATGCTATAAATTGAATTGGGTTTTGATGTCTTGAAGGTAGGAAAGAGTATAATTAATGTTATTATACATGTTTTGGTCCGTAAACAAAGATTTGAACATGTAAAATATGTTTTGGGTAGTTTTAGTAATGGTTTCTTAGGTTGGAAGCTACTAAAAAGATGGGAAGTTAATGTTTAAGAGGAAGATTAATGAGTTAAAATCAGTATAATTATGATTAATTAACATTGTTTGTACGATTAATTCGTATAGGAGGAGTTGAACGACGTGGTGATTGATTTTAGTTAGCATCGTCGGGAGCGGAGATTTTGCTTGCTTAAGGTAAGTTGTCTTACACTTACTAAATGTTGATTTACATTATAAATGCATCTTGTAATATGTTGGTTTAATGGTTTGAATGTTTTGGATGAGGAATAAATGATTATAGCTTTTATGCTATAATGAGATGGATGCTCATATATATATTGATTCTTTGTGAATTATTGTGAATTGATTATGAAAAAGAGGTGATATGAGCATATGGAAATGAATGAGAAAGCATGAATGATGTTTGATATGATAATTTGTGAATTATGTTACTTGCTTTCACATTCATTCATAATTGCATCTTTGTGTGAAACATGGAAAAGGAAAGAATGAGAAATCAGGCAAGGCCTGAATTGAAAAAGAGAATGTGATTCGGGAAGAGATCCCATATTCGGTCTAGGACCGAGAGCTTTCGAGCTCGATGTCATACTTGGTACGAAGAAAAAAAGAAAAGAAAAGAGAAGAGAAATGAGAAAAGTCACGGGCCATGGTATTCGTATGAAATGCATTTGCATCATAAGCATTAGCATTCATGATTTAATGATTAGATGATTTGTTAATGTGATATAGTTAGTTATGAATGTTATATGTTGCTTGTGAGTATGATTAATATGAAGTTGTGGAAATTGTTTATTACATGGAAGAGTAAGGTAGATATGTATGTGAAGAAAACATGTGTTAATGTTTATGTTAGATTTATGAGCACTAGATTAATGTGCTCATTTAATAATGTAAGACATGTGAAGGTTTGGAAGTGTGCTAAGATAATAAAAATGCTAATAATGCTTCCTTACCTTAACATTGGATATATAAAGATGATTTATATAAAATGTTATGTGTAAACATATGTGAATTGACTATAGAAATGTGTTGGGTGTGTTTAGAACAGTTATAAACTTGTTTATACTTAAATTGATGGAAAAGTTGCAGAAAATGGACAATACAGATGTCTGGCACGACCTGTGCTCATCTGTGAATAAAATTCCAGAAAAATTGAGCTCGTGGGCCAACACGCCCAGGGCGTGTCGGGGGCACGACCCCGTGCCCAGTCCAAATTTCACTGAAACTTCATTTTTCGACGGGAAATGGCGATTGGAATAATTATACAGCTGTTCTAAAGTGTTAAAGTATGAAAAGTAGTGTTAAGAACTTACTGAGTATTGAGAAATATTCATTCTTTTACCTGTATTGTCTGAATGTTGCGTAGGACGTAGGTAGCCGCTGCTGGACGAGATTGCTGTGATCTATTTTCCAGAGCGATATCATCAGAGGTCGAGCTTCAAATTTTGATATATATATAAACAGTTTGTATTATAAATGTTTTATATCGATAAACGTTTTCCGCTGTAAAGAAATTTTACATTTTCGTTAGAAAATGGACTGAGGATTTGGTTTGTAAAACGATTGAAATTTTCGTATTATCTGATGGTGTGGTATTTTATGAAATATGTATTATAGTATTTGAGAATTATTTTATATAAATGAGTTCCACATGTTGAATATCAACAGCTTGAATATCATAGAGAGAAATGTTAATGAGTGATAGATTACACTTCAGTAAAACTATGTACTCATTACAAATACAATAAACAACACTAAATGACAACTATAATGAAATAACATTCAAAAAATGAGAATAGAAACGTACAATAATTTCTATAATGACTCTAGATTGTCGTAAAGGATTCATAAGGAAAGTAAGAACGACGACAAGGCATATCTGACTGTGGCAAGATGCAATGCATAGTCAAGATGGTTATCTCCCTGGAATGCACCATTGGATGTGGCCTTCATAGGTTATGGACAGTGTGTGACATTGGTAACGTTCAAGGAAGTCATCCCACTACACCAAAACAAATAGAAAAGACAATTACATCACACAAAACATTTTGGTTTAGAGAAAACACTATTACATACTGGGTGACACAATGCAATAAATTTTGTTATTATTATTCATGAAGCAAAGAACAAATATTACGAGTTTGATAGCCATAAATATTGCACATTTTACAAAATTTTTTGCCGACTTCATAAAAGACATGACAAACTCAAATTTTGGAGTCACGGGAAAGATAAAATGGCCTATACTCTAAGAAAACAACCATCAACATGACCCTCTGCAAACACGTCCATTTTAGATTTTTGTACCTTTAATTGAATTCCTCTTTATGTGCTCGTGAAATTCTATAAAAATTGATTTATCTATAAGAAACTATTAATTAATAAAGTACTTGTTAACTGAAATTTTTGTCTTGGCAAAAGCAACTTTTGTAGATATATGAAGCCAAATGGAGAGATGCATCTATACGATCAACCCAACTAATTTACTACTAAGTTGTATAGAAAATTCAAGATTCGAATCAATTCTGAATCTCCACAGAACATATTTAAGTAGCAACATACGAGAATGATCTCGTGTAAAAAAATATCATAACATGAATTAAAGCATTGTGTTTTCAATTTTGAATTTATTGGATAATCCAATCTCGCTTCTTTGATTAGATTGATGGAATTGGATGGAAAAGAAAAGAAGATAAATTAAATTTTCCTTGATTTGTTGTTTGGATTGGCTAAGGAATTTTTTTAAGGAGGGAAATGAAATGAAATTACATTTCTTATCTTTATTTTTTTCTCTTAAAAAATTTCTCACAATTTAGTGAGAAAGAGATGGAAATATAATTGCCAAACATAAGTAAAGAAACATCATTTTTATTCTATTCTTTTCAATTCTTTTCTATTACTTAAAATTCCTTTCTTTTTCACTCAATTTCATTCATCCAAACAAAGGCTTGGTGCTAACTTGTGCGAAATCAAAAGCAATAATCTTTACATGGTAAAGCAACAAAAGGCCAAGCAAAATACAAGAAAACAACACACTAAGTACCTAGAGTAGGTGCAATCCTAACATGAAACCATTATCTCATAGTCTCTTGAGTTTTTTGAGTCCGAGCAACTCCTCTTCCTCATTATATGTAACGCCCTCTATTTTTCGTTATTTTTATAATTTAATTGAATATTTAATGAAATTACGTGAGGAAATTTTTCGCGGAAAATATTAACTAGTAACAGGTGGTGAGTGTAGGGTGAATGTGAAATAAAAAATCGGGTGAAGTCCGGTTAACCGGGAGAGAGGAAAAATCGAGAGGAAGGCAAGATATAGAGTCGGGGATAAAGCCGTCATTTCCAAATCATATATATACATATATCTCTTCCTATCTCTCTCCACAACCCTCCATACACGTTTTTCTTGTCCCAAAAGACCGTACCAATTCCGAAATCCCTAACCGACCTCGAAACTTGTCGAGTCTTGGTGTTTGGGAGGTGTTTGATCGAATAGAGAACTTTAATCGGTGAGTTTTCTTTGACTTGATTCTTCAAATCCCGTTTTTGTTGATGGTTATACTTCCCGAAGTGATTTCTCGTTCATTTTAGGTCCGAATTGAGTAAAATTGAGTTCATTTGAAAGGTATGGATGTGTAGTAATCATTGGTAGCAAATTCTAGGGTTAGTTTATGGTTTAAGGGCTTGAAAATGGTGTTTTAAGGTGGAAG
>CANYCX011013160.1:0-13445 GCA_948193385.1 Breynia disticha f. nivosa | reverse complement strand
TTTTTCAAATTTCGATCAATTTTTTTGTTATTATTTCAAACTAATAAATTGTTCATAATTTTAAAATTAAGGGTAATTAAATAAGTATGATTTTTTTTCTATGTCATGTGTCGAACAAACATGTTAAAGAAAAAATTTACTATTTTTTATACCAAAAGATTTTAACAAACGATTTTAAAAAATTTTGGAATGCATCCCAATCTTATCTTTACACTTTCCTATCTTGACCCGAAAATCATCTCATCCCAATCTTATCTGCATTGTTTTAACAATCATAATGTAAGAGAATATTTTTTTAATTTTCTAACATTTGATGTCATTGAAAAATAAATTAACAGAATTATAATCTAAAAATTTAAAAAAAATTATCAATCTATTTCTTAAAAAAATAATTTTCATATGAAATTAATTTTTTATTATATTTTTAAATGTTTGAGTGTGAAACACCAAATAATATGATGTTAAAAAATGAAATTTAGAAACTTTATTTTAATGAAAAATATTTTTTAAAAAATTTATTTTCTCTAAAACAAACAAAGCCTTAATTAGAAATTTAGCATTGTGTGAAACACCTTAATTATTTTTTTTGCCAAAACTTTCAACTGAATGAGAGAGAATGATTTTATTTGGATACTTAAAGGTGCAATTAGTCTTTTATCAGCAATAAATTCATTTTTTTGTTTCTTTGTTAAAGCCAAATTGGTTTCATTACAATTACATAATAATATTATGTTTCAAAATGGATCATTCCCTTTGAATTTTTCTTAATATAATTCATTTTTTTTAGATTTTTCTTAGATACACAATAACATTATGTAAAAATATAGTTGACATGCTGTTGAAAATGTATCCATATTTGAGAAATGCAAGAATATTAAGCAGTTTATAATGATATGGACTGTGAGTCTTATACAAGTTAATTTTGTTTTGTATTAGAGATCCCACAACCTCTATTGTTCATAAGCTCGTACATGTGTGCACGAATTCATAGACTTTCAGATGGTATCAGAACTATTTAGCCTAACGACACTAGGTTACACTTGCAGAGAATTTTGAGAATGTATGCCACATTAATATTAAGTAGTTTATAATAATATTTTTCATAAACTTCCAAAATAATCACTCCCTTTGAATTTTTCTTAAAATAATTGATTTTTTTTTTAGATTTTGAAGATAAAAATACTTAAATAATACCCATACCAGACTTGGAAGATAGTAAGAAAACAGGTGGTTTATCTATTTGGCATGTGTGACAACGTGACTATGGTGGCCACCTTCATCTTCCTGAAATAAGTCTAGATTTTCAAATACCAATAATGCCCTTCTAGAAGGGTAGTGGCTTCCCTATAAAATTATTTCTTTGCTTCTTAAGCCCCTCTACTTTATTCTCAACCATCTTCCCAACAAAAAACATGGAGAACAACAGTACTGTAGCTCCTGTCAACAATGGAGAAATTAATGAACTTGAAGAGACCAACAAAACTACGTCGTTTCCTTCGAAAACATCCTCTAAAGGCGGCTGGAATTCTGCCTTCTTTATTATATGTAAGCTTGCATGCATGTCTCCTTCTTCTTCCTTCTTCATCAACATCTTAATTTCCTCTTCTGCTTACAACCAAATCAAACATCGTTGCTTCCTCATCTTTTGTCTTTCAGTGAGTGAAATATTAATGTTATGTTCATTCATTAAGGACTAACTGATCGTTAAAAGTGTTTTTGTTTCACATAAAATGGGACGGAAGGATACGTAATAATATACTCTACTTTGAGAAGACCTATTTACTACATTCATGTAATATAGTAATTTTCAAACAGTAAGAGATCAAGGACTTAAATTTTGGTGATAATATTTTTTTGGACAAGAAATACGTTTACCATGTTGATTAGAAGTCTTAATTTAATAGCGAAATTGAATTATATTGTTGGGGATTATGAATATATTTGCAGTTGTTGAGGTGGCAGAGCGATTTGCCTTCTATGGTGTGGCCGGAAACCTCATAACATACCTCACAAATGATCTTCATCAGCCAATTTCAACTGCTGCAAAAAATGTAAACACATGGATTGGTGTCTCCGCTCTATTCCCCGTGATCGGAGCCTTCATCGCCGATTCCTACATTGGCCGCTTTAACACCATCCTTTACTCCACCCTTATTTATCTCTCAGTACGTAATTCATAATTTGTCTACTTCATTTCTCTCAAATTATGGCTCATCAGATTTGAATTCAGAATGTGGTCTATGAGAATATGATGAGTTATCCCTTATCGGATTTGTTATTAACAGGGAATGATACTACTGACTTTATCAGTCTCGGTGGTTTCTACTCATCACCGTGAAGCAGTGTTCTTTGTCGCACTGTATGTCTTGGCGGTGGGTGAAGGTGGACACAAGCCGTGTGTGCAGACATTCGCGGCAGATCAGTTTGATGAGGACAACCCAGAAGGGAAAACCGCCAAGAGCTCCTTCTTCAACTGGTGGTATCTTGGCATCGTTTTTGGCGCCACTTCGGCCATATTTGTTGTTATTTACGTGCAGGTTCGTGCCCCTTTCTTTCTACATGACATATTCTCTGTACTATGATAAAAAATGTATTTGTTTCAAATCTAAACTTGATCATAATGCAGTTCATGTCTTAATGATTGTGATTGATAAAAAATAGGATAACATTGGATGGACTGCGGGAAGTGGGATCTTAGCCGGAGCCATTGGAGTGGGACTGTTGGTATTTATAATTGGAATTCCAAGGTATCGGAAAGAAGCTCCGGTCGGGAGTCCTTACACGAAGGTGGCACAAGTCTTCGTTGCGGCTATAAAGAAAAGGCATGTAAAAGAGACGCACCACAGCTTATACGATAAAATTGGTGACGATGATCAACCAAGGGTTCGGCTCTTGGCTCGCACTTCTCAATACAGGTACGAGTCATAAAGCTTTAATTGCTTCACTGAAAAAATGGGCATAGTTTTGATTGTGTTGGTTGGAGTCAAGTCAGCGGCTGCTAAGAAAGCTTTTCTTGTCTGAATCATGCCATATTTTCACTTCGGTTAAGACTAATTCGAGTTCAGAGCAGGGAAATAGCTCCTGCTTTACGGAGGTAACTCCGCCAGAATTCGATTATAAAGCACACCAAATCAATCATCACAAAGACTGAATTACTAACACAATCAACATTCTTAAGAAAAAAAGTGATTTTTTTTTGGTTTCTCTTTAAAGGGGATTTAGATATCACTAAAAAGAATGGGATCTATAGGAGGGAGAAAGCTAAGGATAGCCATTTATAATGTGCATAATGGGATTTCAGACATTTTCTGACAGAAATAACATCACTGTGTCTTCTGTTCCAAATGAAAAACGAGCACTTTAAAAGAGATTAAAAAAAAAAAACAATTTAGGTCTTTCCAATTATTGTTGAAGTTTTACTGATTGGGATTGCCAACAATTAATTAAACAAGGATAGTTTAAAAAACGTAATATGTAGAATAAAATAAGGAATAATATGAGTTTTGAATAATTGTCTATTTTATTTTTTTATTATTTAATATAATAATTATAACGTATATAAATTAATTAAAATATTTTTTTTATTTTATTCTGAAATTTAAATTATAAATTATTCTTAATAATATTGTTTACTGTATTATTAATTAAATTAAATTTTGATGATAATATAGAAAAATTAAGTAAAAGAATTCTTGATGATAAATATTTTAGAAATCAATTTCACAAAATTAATTGTTATTTGAAGACGAAAAAAATAATACCTCAATTCTAATTTGAGTGAGAATTATTTGTTTGAAGTTAAATTTTTTATTTTCATTAATTATTATTGTATTTTTCACTCTTACCTATATTTTTTGCTTGATTTAATTGTTTAAACATTATTGCGTTATAATTAGTCAAAAAGAGAAATAAATGAATGTTAGTTTATGTTAAATTGGATAAAATTATTTGAGAATATCATTTATTTTTAAACATCAAAATAAAAATTTTGTTTCACATAAACGGGAACAGAGAGGAGTAATTAACACGGCAGTGACTCAAACCTCTTTATTTATATCTAACCTATAAGTATACATTTTAATATGTCAAACGTAAAATCATTACATTATATGATCTAGAATTCAGAATATGATTAATTTAAAAAATTTATCCCAATTTTTTATTTTTTTTCTGGCATATAGAAAACCTCCCCCTTTCCATTTTCGTCAAATCTCAAATTTCATAAAATGTCGAGACATCTTGTAGTGATACCACTAAGTTGCTTCTCAACTATATCTCCACTGATTTTCACATTATGCACCACCATCTTCACTTTATTACCAAACTGACGTTATTCTATATTTGGAAACACACACAATTCCTCATAATTCCTCCATTTTTATTTCATTTTTTGGCATATTTTATAAATTTATGTTATTCTAACCTGAATAATATATATATTTGTGTAGGTTCTTGGATAAGGCAATGATCATTGATGACATAGATGCCTCAAGAAAAAATAAGAACCCTTGGAGACTTTGTTCACTAAACCAAGTTGAAGAAGTAAAGCAAGTCCTACGACTCATTCCCATATGGCTTAGTTGCTTAATCTTCACTTCAGTAATTGCTCAAATCCACACATTTTTCACCAAACAAGGCAGCACCATGATCAGATCAATAGGACCAAACTACCAATTCCCCCCAGCATCACTTCAAGGTCTAATAGGCATAACACTTCTCGTGGCCGTCCCGATTTACGACAAGTTTTTCGTCCCCCTGGCAAGAAAACTCACAGGACAACCTTCTGGTATAACAATGCTACAAAGGATTGGAATTGGGTTGTTTTTATCCATACTTGAAATGGCAGTAGCAGCTTTGGTAGAATCTAAAAGGGTCAAGATTGCAACTCAACATGGCTTACTAGACTCACCCAAATCAACAGTACCAATGGTAGTTTGGTGGTTACTGCCGCAGTATTTTATTGCAGCTTTATGCGACTTGTTCACAATTGTGGGATTACAAGAACTGTTTTATGATCAGATGCCTGAAGGTTTGAGAAGTATGGGAGCAGCTCTATATCTCAGCACAGTTGGAGTGGGAAGTTTCATTAGCAATGTGGTTATATCAGTGGTTCAAGCAATTACAGGAAGAACTGGAAATGTTTGGCTAGTAGACAACCTTAATCGTGCGCGTCTTGACGACTATTATTGGGTTGCGGCTGTACTCAGTGCCCTGAATTTTTGTGTATATTTGTGGATTGCAAGAGGTTTTGTCTACAAAAAGGTTGAAGATAAAGAGGGAGAAGGGAAGGATTTTGTAGGAGATTTGGGTGGAAAAGTATGAACTATCATGAAATTAATGTAGCAGTTATAGATTAATTAGATGCTCTAATGTGAAAAATGAGAGTATATAAAGCAAATTAGAGTTATTTGGTAAGCTTTCCTGTAGCATTTTCTAATCAATATTGAGCGTTTTCTTGATAAGGATATATCGTAAACTCAATCAAACACATCTGCACTTATTCCCACAGACCACTCGACGCTGATTTCCATTCCAAATGTCACTTTATATGTCAAACTTAAACTCCAAAAATTACTTGCTATGGAAAATGCAGCTGCAATCCATTTGCGCGTGTATGGTTTAGTATGCCATGTTGATGACACTGGCACTGCACCTCCGGTTTTGATCAATGATGGACCCAATCTTGAGTATATATATTACCTGATTCAAGAAAGATTAGTTTGTTTTAAGCTGGATAATCAGTTCCGTAACTAAAGAATTACTGCCCCAAATTGTTGGCGCAAATACTGCAAAGGAAACTTGTCAACGTCTTGCTATGTCATACGCTTCAGGTTCCAAAGCCTAGATTCGGAACCTCAAAACACAACTCTTCCATCTGCAACGCGGTGGAGACTCAATATCTGTTTATCTCCAGCGTGCAGAATCATTATTCGATCAGCTCACAACTTTGGGCAGTCCCATTACAAATGATGATTTGTTCATGCCATAACTGAAGGATTAGGCTCAGAATATCTGCCTTGTGCTCGTGCCTTTGGAGACTCGTAATAATGAAGTCTCTTTTGATTCACTCTATGGTATGCTATTGAGTGAAGAATTAAGAATAAAACAATCTGAAACACCATCTGAATCTCTGAATGTTGCGGCAAATTTCAGTCACACACATAATCGAAACAGCAATAGCCAACAGTCATATAGAGGTTGTCGCGAGAGACGTGGATGTGGTCGTGGCAGATCAACTTCTTATAGTCGTGGCTTTTCACCCATCAATTTTAATATTTGCTACCACCTTTGCTTCAGTTATGGTCACATGTCACGACAATGCGCTTCAAACAAACAAATTTATGGACCTTCCTCCAATATTGCAGTCTCATCTTCACAGTGACCGCTAACATGGGTTGTGAATTTGGGACATCACATATGTCAAGCTTAGACAATTTAACGATACGCTCAGAATATGATGACACCGATGAAGTCACCATTGACAATGGTAAAGTACTTTTAATTTCTTACTTACTTACACGAATGATCGTGTAGTATGCTGAGTGATACACAGACACGAGGTTTGTCTGTACGGTGTAGTTGCATAACATTGTCTGTGTAACATGCACAGTGATCGTGTAGTCTACTGTAATTATACATGGACATGACTATTGTCTTGTACTATTCTGCCTTTGTCCGTGTATTCCTCGGCTCTCCGTGTAGTGCGCTGGAACTGAACACGGTCCATGCAATTGCTTGCTTTTGTCACTGTAGGCCCTCTGTGTCTGTGTATCTTGCGGAAATTATCTAGAGTGGTCTATCTTAACTCCGTCTTTGTCTTGAATTTGTCCATAAGTCGTGCAGAGTTGTTTGCGAATGATAAAACAAAGAATACGTAGTCTGTTTTCAATGATAAACGTTTAAAATAATCGCAAAAATATAAAATTCATAGCCTAAAACATGTTTGACGGAGCGTTTATCAGTAATCGCCCCTCCAAAGTGGTAATTTTGCTTGCAGTGGAAAGAGTATAAGAAGAAAACATGGAGAATTTCTAAAATATAAATGGTGAATGCGATTTTGAGTACTGTATCTTTTGGAAATAAATTTAAATTTTAGGTTTTGTTCGAATAATAATATTGTCTCTAATTTTTTTTATCTAATTTGATATACTAATAAATAAAATAGAAACTTACACATTACTAACACTGTTACATCAATGTTATATTAAAGCGTTAAATTGTAATTTTTTACATCCTCATTTCAAAACAAAATTATTTTATTATGATAATTAAAATTAAATTATTCAAATAACTCAAAAAGAAAAACGAACCCAATTTTTTTTATCAAAACTCTCTTTTTTTACCGTACCAACAAAGACAACTTCTTTTAGTAAAAACTGTAAAAAACAACTTTGTTTCATCATAAACCATTAATTTAGCTGCTAGAGATGAGATTCTAGCATGTTTTTATTAACCATATCCCTTAATTACCATATACCTTAAATTGAATTATAATACAAACGCAAACTATAAAATTGAGAAAAAAAAATCTGAACTCAATATTGTATTTGAATAAAACAACGTTTGCTCAAATTAACATTTAAATGCAGAAAAGAAAAGTCAAATTAATATTGAAATGTAGAAAAGAAAAGAACAAAAAAAAAACCCCTTCTTTGCTCAATCATCCAAGAAGATCCTGAAGATTCTGCATGAAATCTTCAGGATATTGATTTCCAAACTGTCTAGATTTCCATCATCACCACCCCTTTCTCTATGCCTTTTAAGAGACTCAATCCTTCTTCTTCTTCTTCTTCTTCCTCCTCTCCATCTTTCATTTCTTGCGCCTTTCATGATCTCATTAGTTCTGTTTTAGAGTTTAGAGTTGCATTCACATTTTCACATATTTTAATAAAGTTTTGTCATGAGTTTAGCTTCAGAGACTCAGTTAAAAGAACGACTTCTCAAAACCTCTTCTTATATAAATGAACGTGAAGGAACCAACAAAGCTTCGTCGTTTCCTCCAAAGACATCCTCTAATGGCGGCTGGAATTCTGCTTTCTTTATTATATGTAAGCATGCATGCATGTCTCCTTTTTCTTCCTACATCAACTTCTTTCGTCTTCTGTTTATTACCAAATCAAACATTATGGCTGGGTCTATGAGGGACCAGGAAAATATTACAGATTTGACGATAATCTGTGGGAAAACCACTCATAATCGGTGGGACATCGCTCATAATCGAACTGACGAAATTCTGCTGTAAAGAATTTTGTCCCACTGACCCCCTTAAGTCCGTCTTCTGACTGGCTGCATTCATTAACTACAAGAACTAACTAATTGTTATTGTTGTGGATGATGAAATATATTTGCAGTTGTTGAGGTGGCGGAGCGATTTGCCTTCTATGGTCTGGCCGGAAACCTCATAACATACCTCACAAATGATCTTCACCAGCCGATTTCAACTGCTGCAAAAAATGTAAATACATGGATTGGTGTCTCCTCTCTCTTCCCGGTCATCGGAGCCTTCATCTCCGATTCCTACATTGGCCGCTTTAACACCATCCTTCTCTCCACCCTCATTTATCTCTCTGTGCGTAATTCATAATTTCTCTACATTTCTCTCAAATTTGGTTCATCTCTTGGGATCATTAAATCGAGTTCCAGTTACCAACAAGCCAAGTGTTTTGTTTGTTTAAACAATTGATAGCGAATATTGACATTTTATTTAAAATCATAATGCACATTAGAAAAATCATTATTACCAAAATGAAAAAACAAAACATTACTCATAATGCTAAGAAGCTGTGTTTTTTTATTCCACATCAAAGTGCATATATCATTAAATCTCGAGCAAAAGAAAATATAGTTTAAATTGAGTTAATTAATATCTTTAATGTAAAAAAAAATTGGTCAATTTATTATAAAGATAAATAGCCCTACAAGTTATTTATTTCAAAATTAAATTAAATTAATATCGGTTACACACAGTAACGCCTCATTACTTTGTGTTTTCACCAATTTAGAGGGTCATCTACAAGAGATGGTCCTCTCTCAATCAAAATTAAAATTTCACTAATTTCTTTTTTATGTTTAATGCTATGTTCTTAATTACTTCATAATAGTATTTTTATTTTTTTATAATATTTACGTCAATTTTTCATACATTTATTTTCTCATATTTTTTATTTTATTTTTTATACAATATTCATTTTATTATTATTGTTACATATTTTATAATAATTATTTATTATTCAATAATTACACATATTTTACTCTTTTTGCTTCTTTAATTTTATTAATTTGAGTTTTACACTTAGATTAAAAAATCTAATAAATAAAATATAAAATGTCTTTTTTAACCTTTAGAATAAAGCACAGGCTGAAACAAAGAATGAGACATAACAATTATTTGGGGTAATAAAACCACATATATGGATGTGAGTGATGATTTGATGGTAATCCAAATATGTATGTAAGTTTGGACTTAAAAAAAATTACCTTTTAAGATTTTTTTCACCACTTATTCAGAATTATTTTTTAATTACACAATTTTGGTTAAAAAACATTTATCCAATTTCTTGGTCAAAAGCCCCAAACTCACTTTACTTATGGCTCGTCGGATTTGAATTCAGAATGTGGTCTATAAGAAGATGACATGAGTTATCCCACATGAGTAAATCAGGAAATTTATAGAGGTTGGTGTAAATGCTTGTTTTAACAGGGAATGATTCTACTAACTTTATCAGTCTCGGTGGTTTCTACTCATCACCGTGAAGCAGTGTTCTTTGTTGCTCTGTATGTGTTAGCGGTGGGAGAAGGTGGACACAAGCCGTGTGTGCAGACATTCGCGGCAGATCAGTTTGATGAGGACAACCCAGAAGAGAAGACCGCCAAGAGCTCATTCTTCAACTGGTGGTATCTTGGCATCGTTTTTGGCGCCACTTCGGCCACATTTGTTGTTTTTTACGTGCAGGTTGTGCCTCTTTTATTTGATTTCTGCATTAATGATCTGTAGTTGCATGCTCCACCACTTACTGATATAAAACAACACTTAAATGAGGTTTTTAATATTTTTAGTGGCAACTTATAATTGGAATTCCACGATATCACCACCAAACAATACTTATATGTTTGAATTCTGAATTTGTAATGAAGTTTATGTCGTGATTATTATGATCGATAAAAACATAGGATAACATTGGATGGACAGAGGGAATCGGGGTCTTAGCCGGAGCCATTGGAGTGGGACTGTTGGTATTTATAATTGGAATTCCAAGATATCGAAAAGAAGCTCCGGCTGGAATTCCTTACACGAAGGTGGCACAAGTCTTCGTTGCGGCTATAAAGAAGAGGCATGTGAAAGAGACACACCAAAGTATGTACGAGACAGTTGATGATGATGATGATGGTCAACGAAGGGTTCGACTCTTGGCTCGAACTCACCAATTCAGGTATGACGGAAATAACATCACTGCGTCTTCTGTTTCAAATGAAATAGGATACTATTGCGCAAATAGTATGCAGGTTCCTAATCATGTGAATAATATGCAGGTTTTTGGACAAGGCAATGATCTTTGATGACATAGATGCCTCTAGTAAAACTAAGAACCCTTGGAGACTATGTTCTCTCAACCAAGTTGAAGAAGTAAAACAAGTTCTAAGACTTATTCCTATATGGCTATGTTGCTTAATCTTTACGTCAGTAATAGCCCAAATCCACACATTTTTCACCAAACAAGGCAGCACCATGATCAGATCAATAGGACCAAACTACCAATTCCCCCCAGGATCACTTCAAGGTCTAATAGGCATAGCACTTCTTGTGGCCGTGCCGATTTACAACAAATTTTTTGTTCCCCTGGCAGGAAAACTTACAGGACAACCTTCCGGCATAACCATGCTACAAAGAATTGGAATTGGCTTATTTTTATCCATACTTGAAATGGTAGTAGCAGCTTTAGTAGAATCCAAAAGGCTGAGGGTTGCAAGTGAGCATGGCCTTCTAGACTCGCCCAAGTCAACAGTACCAATGGTAGTTTGGTGGTTACTGCCACAGTATATGATTGCAGCTTTATGTGACTTGTTCACAATTGTGGGATTGCAAGAATTGTTTTATGATCAGATGCCTGAAGGTTTGAGAAGTATGGGAGCAGCTCTATATCTCAGCACAGTTGGCGTGGGAAGTTTCATTAGCAATGTTGTTATATCAGTGCTTCAAGCAATTACAAGAAGAACTGGAAGTGTTTGGCTTGTTGATAACCTTAATCGTGCGCATCTTGATGACTATTATTGGGTTGTGGCTGCACTTAGTGGCTTAAATTTTTGTGTATATTTGTGGGTTGCCAGAGGTTTTGTGTACAAAAAGGTTGAAGATAAAGAGGTAAAAGAGAAGGATTTTGTAGGAGCTTTGGATGGAAATGTATGAACTATCATGAAATTAATGTAGCAATGACAGATTAATTAGATACATTCACATGATTATGTGGGATGCAAATGTTATGCTCCACACTTCTCATCTTCTCATATATTCTTGATGCATGCTTTCGGGCATTTTGTGCCTTAAGAGCTCTCGCTCTTATATTCATTCTCTTTATTTCACAATATCTAATGTGTCTTTGTCGCTTATATTGACATTTCGTGCCTTAAGAGCTCTCACCCTTGTATTTATTCTCTCTTATTCACAATACCTAGTGCACCTTTGTCGCTATGAAACATGTCATGGACTCGCACATTATTTTTCCCATACAACACTATATCATCATTCATCCTAGCATCCAAATTAGTCCAATTATTAGAAAGATCATACATCCATTTTCACTCAATTTCTTCTGCCAATCACCTCAATCACATACTAAATTTACAAGCTTTATAGTTCAACACATACGTCAATTTCCATTATATCCTATTAAACTTGCACAAATCCAACTAATCTTAATCGTGCACATATAATCAATAGTTAAGTAAATGTGGACCTATACACTTACCTTGACTTTAGCAAAGCTCGAGCTATTCGAGTACTCGAGCTCTCTCCAATTCTGAATTCTCGTGTCTTATAACACAATTACACTCACAATTACTTTCGTGAGTGTTGATGAAATAGGTAATGATGGTGCAAGGAGAATTTCATATGATGAAATATGGCATATAGACTTAGAGTTTAAAGTAATGATTATAATTAGTTCACATGTAGAAGTGAAGATAACAATTAATTTATATTAGGGTTAATTACAACCCATACGGTATTTATTTCTTTTATTACAAAACATTGCATTTTTAAAACTTTTTTCATAGTGTGCCTTTTTGTTTTCAGTTGTGCATTTTTTTTTCACTTTAAGTGATCAATTTTTGTTTTTTTTCATTGTAATCTCCACTTTTTATTGTTTCCACAAAATTGCCGCTACTTTAGATTTTTCTTCTATTTATCTTATTATTTCACTTGTACATAATTTCTGTTTATTTATACTTAATAATTAATATAAATTTTATGTCCACTTAAACACTTACTATTAATTGGATATAGTTTATATATTAATACGGAGTATTTTTTTTAGGTTTAATTGTAATATAAACTTCATATAAATTCATGTAAAACTTATATATGTATAAACAGTTTTATATATGAATTTATATCTATTTTTACAAATTTAAACTTAATATAAACTTCTAACTTGATATATGCTAAATTATCATATTATTTACTATTTTGGAAAGATTAATTTGTTAATCATTTTTATTATTTTAAATTAAATATTAATTTGATGTACATAGTATATCAAATTTGTATATTTTGACAATGAGATATACTTGTAAATTATTAAATAAAAGTAAAAAATTATTTTATTAATTTAAACTTATTATAAACTTCTAACTTGATATATGTATAAACAATTTTATACACAAATTTATATATATTTTTATAGGTTTAAGTTTAATATAAATTTTTAACTTGATATATGTTGAATTACTATGTTATTTACTGATTTGTGAAGATTAAATATTTAATATTTTTATGATCTTAAATTAAATATTAATTTTATATACGTATTATATCAACTTTATATATCTTGACAGTGAGATATACTTGTAAATTATTAAATAAAAATAAAAAATATTTTATGAATTTAAACTTATTATAAACTTTTAACTTGATATATCATAATTTTTTTAAAATTTTTATAAACTTTGTATACCACTTTAATATAATTGAGAAACTAATTAGTATTTTTTTATGAGAAGTCAATTATATAAATCATTTAAGAAAAATTTTAATCAACATTATATATTAAATCTTATTTATAAAATGTAAACATATAAACATTTTAGTACACAAATTGATAATAAAGTAGTTAGCGTCAAAAAATTATTTTTATTCTAATCTTATGTGATATATCTTTCAAATATATAAAATATAAGTGAAACTTCATGATAAAAACTTAGTGAAAATGATGATGTTGTATGGCTCCTCT
>CANYCX011013104.1:0-11468 GCA_948193385.1 Breynia disticha f. nivosa | reverse complement strand
ATGATTATTATCTGTGTGATATGATTGTGTGCTTTCTTTATTCACCTGCTGTGTGCTATGAATGATAGAAAGGAAAGCATGATTGAGTTGTGTGCAATTATTATCCTATGTGGATTTATATTGTGCTCTGTGTGAGCATTGATGTGTGCTGTTGATATGAATGTCATTTATACATTCAAATATGTTTCATAAGCATATGTATGAGATTCTTTCCTGTGTGGATAAAAGGGTGAGTTGTGTGCGGTACTGGCTTTACTGTGTGTTAGCTGAACTTGCGAGCTTCGTGCTCAGAGCTATGTGCTCAGGCTACATGCCGTTTCCACTACTGTATGCTGTGGTGGAGGTCCACTACTGTGTGCTATGGTGGACGAAAACCTGGGTCATTTTGTGTGAAATTGCATTGGCATTGCAGACATTTATATTCTTATGAGTACAATGTCGTGATATGATTATCTGTGTGATATAGAACCTGTGTTGTTCGTATTTTCTGTGTGCTGAATTGAATGGATTATTAATTTGTGTGATTTAATTTGTGGATAGTAAGCTGTGTGCTTTTGAGTAAGTTTATGAATTGAAGAATACTAAGTATGTGTGTTATATTAATGTTTTGTGTGAACATGAGATAAGTGCTGCTGTGTGCTAATTTCTTTGTGACATAATGAGATGATTGGTTGTGTGCCTAAGTGAGTTGTTTGGTATGGTGTTTTAGATGGAGTTCAATACCTTTATATTCCATTCGTAAAGATTAATGTGCTATGTGTTAAAATAAAGGTGATACTTTGTGTAAAAGAGAAGGAAATGGCCTAAAGTGAATTTGACGCTTAAAGAGCTAAATTGTTGTGTGCTACTCCTTTGCAAACAGATGGAATTAGGCATTTTCGTAATTCAACACGACCTTCTGCTTTATATTGATTCTAGATAAAAGTAACAAGCACGACCTCGTGCTCTAGTGAATCACACTCGTGTCAATTCGTAAATCAGTGATGAACACGTCCTCGTGTTTATCGAGCACGCCCTATCCTGACTGGAGTTTCTCTGTACAACATTTTATCAACATTTTGTTTACCACTTACTGAGTATTTTATATACTCACCCCTTTAGTTGTTTTAATGTTGTGCAGGTACAGCAGGATTCATGAGGATGAGTCGAGCATGTGTTAAGAAAACTGGATTTGTTTTATAAAAGAGTTTGTATTGAGCAAATTAGTATTTTTGATAAATTCTTGGAAATGTCTTGTATTTGTTATAACTCTTTTATGTATCCTTGTTTTTACGAGATAACAGAAAATATTTGGTTATTATTGTTATTCTTATTTTAAAAGTGAGTTCAATTTAGGAATTTCGTTTTAAAAATTTGAGCTCCACACTATGACTCAAGATGAGGCAGTAGAGGATCCGGACGTCATCACCGATACTATTTCTATTTTTACCTATCCTACTTTAGTACTGATTGATTTGGGTACTACTTGTTCTTTTATTGTTGAAAGTGTCGTAGAACAGATAGGGGTAATATCGAGCAGTTGGGTTACACAGTTGCTGTATCTATGCCTGCTGGTAGAACTATGATAGTACGATATATTTGTGACATTGTGAGTTAAAGATAAGGGAATCGACGTACATAACAGATTTGATTGTTTTACGAATGGCTGAATTTGGTATCATTCTTGGGATGAACTGGTTGTCCAGAAATTGAGCTATAGTCGATTGTTACTCGAAAGAGGTTGTCATTAAGGTTGACGCTGAGAGACGAATGTTATTGGTAAGTAGAGGAAAGTTGTTCCTACTTGCCTAATTTCAGCAGTTGCAACTGCGAGATGGATTCGAGAGGGTTGTGATGCTTATTTAGCATCAATGATTGATGTGAATCAATCGAAACTGGAGGTACGAGATGTACAGGTTGTTAGAGATTATCCTGAGGTGTTTCCAGACGATTTACCTGGATTACCACCATAGCGAGAGACAGATTTTAGGATAGAGACGATACCGGGCGCATCACCAATATCTACTGCACCGTACAGAATGGCAGTAGTTGAGCTGCATGAGTTGAAGAAATAGCTAGAGGAACTGTTGGATAAAGGATTTATACACCCAAGTGTTTCACCTTGGGGAGCGCCTGTGTTATTCATGCTTAAGAAAGATGGTAGTATGCCATTGTGTATCGACTATCGTCAGTTAAACAAGGTGATAGTGAAAAACAAGAATCCGTAGCCACTGATAGATGATTTGATAGATCAGTTACCGAGAGGTACTGAATTTTCTAAGATTGATCTTAGATTAGGATATTGACAGCTGAGGGTTGAGGACAGTTCAATAGAGAAGACAACTTTTAAAACTCGTTACGAGCATTACGAGTTCATAGTTATGCCATTCGGGTTGACGAATGCACCAGCAATTTTTATGACATTGATGAATAAGTTGTTTAGCCTTATTTGGATCAGTTTGTGGTAGCCTTTATCGATGATATTCTAGTGTATTCTCGAGATGGAAAGGAGCATGTCGGACATTTGAGGATTGTGCTCGAGTTGCTGAAAGAAAAAGAGCTGTATGCTAAATTCAGCAAATGCGAATTTTGGATGTCTGAGGTTGTGTTTCTAGGACATGTGATCTCTGCAGAAGGAGTGAAACCTGATCCTAGTAAGGTTAAAGTAGTTCAGGAGTGGGAGTCTTCAAGGAACGTTATTGAGGTTTGGAGTTTTTTTGGGTCTATTAGGCTATTACCGACGATTTATTAAGGATTTTACGAGGATAGCTAGACCGATGACATCTTTGTTTAGAAAGAATACTCCATACGTGTGGAATGAGAAGTGCAAAGAGAGTTTTTGCGAATTAAATAAGAGATTTGTTGAAGCTCCAATATTGATGTTACCTTTGTCCTGAGGTGGATTTGTAGTTTATACTGATGCTTCGGGAGCTGTATTGGGTGGTGTATTGATGCAATATGGTAGGGTGATTGCATATACCTCACATCAGTTGAGACAACATGAGGTGAATTACCCGACTTACGACCTAGAGTTATCTGCGATCATACATGCTTTAAAAGTTTGGCGTCATTATTTGTACGGGGAGACTTTTTGGATTTTCACTGATCATAAAAGTCTCAAGTACATTATAACACAGCGAGAGTTGAATCTTCGATAAAGGAGATGGATAGAGCTTCTGAAGGATTATGATTGTATGATTGAATATCATCCTGGAAAAGCAAATGTGGTTGCTGATGCTTTGAGCAGAAAGGAAAAAGAGGATGATGATTTGGTTACTTATAGAGCGGAGTCTCTATTTGTATTGAGAGAGCTTCAAGTACATTTGGATCTAATTGAAGATCTGATGTTAGCCACTATAAGTGTTCGACCACAGATGAGGGAGTTGATTGCATCGCGTCAGGCTGAGGATGATCATTTGATGCAAATCAAGAAGAAGGTTAAAAAAGGGAAAGTGTACAGCGCACCGACTTGATGATGACAGTGTGTTGTATTACAGAGAGAGGTTATGTGTTCTGAATATTCTAGAATTGAAGAACGAGTTGATGACAAAGGCTCATTCTTCAGTGTTATTAGTTCATCCAGACTGTACTAAAATGTACCGAGATATGAGAGACATGTACTGGTGGGTACATATAAAATGGGATATAGCTGAGTTTGTTACGAGATGTTTACCTTGTTAGCAAATCAAGGCAGAACATCAGGCATCAGCTGGAAAGTTAAGACCACTTGATAATCCTGAATGGAAGTGGGAGAAAATCACCATGGATTTCATTATTGGATTACCGAGGACGTTTCGACGACATGATGCTATTTAGGTTATTGCTGACAAACTGACGAAATCGGCTCTTTTCTTAGCTATCCGACAGGAGGATATGTTGTATAGGCTTGTTGGTTTGTATGTTGTTGAGATTGTCAGGTTATATGGTGTTCCTACTTTGATTGTGTCTGATCGTGACTCTAGGTTTACATCGTGATTTTGGCAGAGTTTGCAGATGTGATGGGTACTCGTTTGAGGTTTAGTATGGCCTTCCATCCACAGAAAGATGGTCAGTCGGAGAGGAAAATTCAGATAGTTGAGGATATGTTCCGAGCTTGTGTGTTAGAGTTCGGTGGTAATTGGGACGATCATTTGCCTTTGATCGAGTTTGCATACAATAATAGCTACCATTCGAGTATTGACATGACACCTTGTGAGGCTTTATATGGTAGACCGTGCCGGAGTCCAGTATACTAGGATGTGAAGGGTTTGCAACAGATTGAGGGGCCAGAGTTAGTTCAGTAAACTCTGGATAAAGTGTCTGTTGTGCAAAGATGTATGCAAGCAGCTCAAGATCGTCAGAAGAATTATTACGACCGACATCACCGAGAGATAGAGTATGCAGTTGGTGATAGAGTTTTCTTGCGAGTTTCGCCTTGGAAAGGCGTGATAAGATTTAGGAGACATGGTAAGTTGAGTCCTAGACATATTAGACCATATGAGATTACCAAAAGGGTAGGACCACTTGCATATCGATTGAGCTTACCAGCTGAGTTGTCTCGATTACATGATGTTTTCATGTTTCGATGTTGTGATGATATCGATCTGATCCTAGCCATGTGTTTAAAGCTCTTGAGATAGAAGTTTAAGAGGAGTTGACCTATCATGAGGAGCCTGTCGAGATTTTGGATCGACAATTGATTTGGTTGAGGAATCGTGAGATTTTGATGGTATTGGTGAAATGGAGTTTCCATTCGCCGAAAGAAGCTACTTGGGAGGTTGAGTCGGAGATGCGGAGACAGTATCCCTATTTCTTTTTGGACTCGACTTCGGGATCGTGAGGTGTGATTTGATTCAAGTTTAAGGTTTTGATATGTTGTGCTAATATTGTTTTAAGTTGTGCTTTCAAGTTAAGAAAGAAAATTTAACTTGATTTGATACTTGAATATGAAGGAGATGGCTTGGATTGATGGTGAGAAGTGTTTTGAACTTAACGTTAATGTTTGCGGGTACGTTTTAAGATTTCGAGTCTGGTGTTGTGTAAATTGTGCTACTGTGTTGCTGTAATTGAAAGCATTGGTATGGTATGTTAGGTTAGAAATATATTATAATGCAAATCCTTTGAGATTTGATCTGTTTTAAATTTTGGGGACGAAATTTTCAAAGTGGGGGAGAATTGTAACGTCCTAGAATTTATACGAATTAAGTTATATGGAAAATAACTTAAAACATAAGAAAATCGGATCAATTCAGTTAAATGCAAAAATTCTACAGGAAATTACAGTGAGCACGCTTGTGAAGCACGCCCCGTGCTCAAGAGTTCATACGAGCATGACCTCGTGCTCATAACCTGGAAATCAACACGATCTGTGTTAAATTAATTGTAGAATGAGATCGTGCACGACTGAGCAAAAACTTGTGTTGAAAAAAACACGGCACGACCTGTGTTCAGGTCGTGTTGACTGGGAATATACATAATTGATCACCTGAAGCTTGAATTATTTGCAAACAGAGTAAAACAAGCAAGAAACACAATTTTGGAACCCTAATTACCATTCCAGCAACGTTTTGGTGAAAAGAACAATTCAAACTTGCACAAATCAAGTAGAAAAGTGAGCTAAGGTAAGTTTCAATACTTCTTTATGCTTACTAAGCTGAAATACAATGTTAGCAGAATTGATTTGAGTGATTAAGAGGTTCTTAGAGTTGCTGGAAATGAGAAAGGATATATGGTCATGTGTTTGGATATAGTTTGAGGATGAATTGGACTATAATTAAATGGTTGAGGCTAGTTTTCTTTGTGAATAAGAGTATAAGAAGCTTAAAGCTTGATTAAGGCTAAATTCAGTATGTATAAAGTATGGTTAATGGGAATTACAGCCTTATGATGTCGTTGTACAAGAGGAGGATCTGTACGACATTGATTGGATCGCGATTAGAGCTGACACCTACTTAAGATATTGTCGAGGTAAGGGTTTACTTTAAATCGTAAAAGGGGTTATGATCTTATGATCATATATAATGCTTTGTGCTTGTAATCTATGTGATAGCTTTTCATGTTTCTATATTTATTGCTTTGTGTTTTAAATTGAATTACGGAAGCTTGTTATGAGCTGTGTGCTTAAATAATCCCGTGTGGATGAATGTGCTCTGTGTGAGTATTGTAGCTATGTGCTATTTGATATGCTTATTGTATATGCCTTCATACATGTTACATAAGCATTTGATTGACATGATGAAATCCTGTGTGGATAAAAAGGGTGTTGCTGTGTGCTGTCCTGGATTTCCTGTGTGCTATCCGAACTTACGAGCTATGTGCTCAAAGCTGTGTGGTCAGGCTATATGTCGTTCCTCTGCTGTGTGCTATAGAGGATTTCTACTACTGTGTGCTATGGTGGACAAAACCCAGGTCATTCTGTGTGAAGTTGCATTGGCATTGAATATAATTGCATATAATTACATTCATATGAATATAATGCCTAAATGTGAATATCTGTGTGATATTGATAACCTGATCTGTGTGATCAAGTTTTTGCTGGGTACTAAATTGTTATTCTGTGTGATTAAAGAATGTTATGTGCATGAATAGAGACTTGTATGATTTTTGTTAAGTTTTATGCTTTGAAAAAAATACATGAGTATTGAGATGCTATTTGCTAGGATGATGTGTTTTTTGTGTGAAAATGGTAAGGAAAGAACTTATAGAACTAAAGGAACATAGGTATAAACTGCTGTGTGCTAACATACCTTAAATTAGAAGTGACTTAGGCATTTCTGAGATTCAGCACGTCCTCATGTTGAACAGCACGCCATCATTTTGATGATTGATCTGGAAAACTATGTGAGCACGACATCGTGCTCATCTAAACACGACCCGTGTTACCTGGAAATAGTGGAGTTGAGCACGACGCATGTTGATTGGAGTACATCTTGTTGGCTGGAAATTTATACATGAACACGACCTCGTGTGTCATGAGCACGACCCGTGCTGATAATAAATTTCCTGCACTTCATTTAATTATAATCTGATTATTCCTTCCCGAGTTATATATTCATCCCTGTGATTGTTTAAATGTTGTGCAGATCGTAGGTAGCTGCTGATCAGACACTGCTGCAGTTGTGATTAGAGATCCAGTTTTTGATATTCTCGAGGTTTGGCTCTGAATTTTGGGTTTTCAGTTTTGACATGTACATGATGTACATACTATGTATATATGATAATTTGAATTTGTTTTCAAACTTATTATGCTTCCGCATATATGTATGAAACTTTTTGGGGCCCGAGGGGATTTTCATATATATATATGTACATATTATTTTTTCTCTCTTCGTTTACTATTTAAGAATATTAAAAATATTGGAAATTATGTTTTAAAAATTTTAGTTCCATACTAGGTAAATTATTTTGTATAAATGCTTTAACTTGAGTATTATCAGTTCGAAGTAAAAATCTTTTTGGAAGTAAAAAGTAATAAAATTTTTGACAAGTTTTTACTACGGTTAGTAATTCATTTTCATTTATATGATATCTAGTTTCAATATTTGTAAAAGTTCCTGAACAGTATCTACAAAAACTTTCTCCTATTTTTTCATTTTTATCATTGTAATTTATCTTTTTTAATATTCCACTCTAATAATTTTTAGAGGCATCTATTTCTAGAATCAAATTATCATTTTCATGGGATAGCTATAATTTTGGTAAACTTTTGCATACTTCTTTTATCTGTTTTACTTTTTCTTCTAATATATTTGTAAAACTAAATATTTTATTTTTCTTTAATAACTCTTGAAAAGGTTTTCTTAATTTTGCTAAATCTTTTATAAAATCTGAAACATAGGTTAATATCCTAAAAAACTTTGAACTCTTTTTTTATCTATCAATATATTAGGAAATCAAGATATTTTTTCAATAACATGATTTTGTAATTCTATTCCATTACCATCTACTTGCAATTCTATTTTATATTATATTAATTTAGATTTTTCTTAGATAATCCTAATCCATGTTTTTTACATAAATTAATAAATAAATTTAAGTGTTGTAAATGACTATCTCTATCATTAAATAATATTACAATATCATCTATGTATACAAATATGAAATCATATTCTTTAAAAATATTATCCATCTTTCTTTGAAAGATTTGAGGAGCATTTTTTAATCCAAAAGACATTACTATCCATTCATAATGTCCTTACGGGGTAAAAAATGCTGTAAAAAAATACTATCAGGATGCATTTTAAATTTGGAAAATATCTTCTTATTTCTAGTTCTATTTATTAAACTTTCCTTATATGGAAGGAAATATCCATCAAATTCTGTATATCATTTAATATTTTGTAATTGATTACCATTCTAGCTTTTCCTCTAGCTATCTTAGGATAATTTCTAACCATAAAAGCTGGTGAACTATGTGGTGATTGACTAGGTTGAATTAATTCTAAATCTAATAATTCTTATGCGCGCACACACACACACATATATGCCAAAATGAAAGTAATAGTTTGAAAACATATACAAGGCAAAAAGATAGTTGCAAACATTGTTTACAAAGTTTGTTCCCAATAATAAAATAATAGCTGAAAAGTTTGAACATAAACATAAGTGTAAACTATGCAAATCCCTCGACCTTCGTGTATGGAGTCCTCCAAAGTATCAAGTATAGAACTACAAAATCTACTTGATAGCCCCTCAATCTGCATACATAAAACAATCACAGGGAGATACAAATGTGTTACATCCAGTCTAATCACACACCTCCAATAAACTATATCAACTATAATGATCTCTACTGATGGAGTATACACCCCGAGGTTAGGGTATAAGGTTTTTGGTTTGGTGTTCAATGAATGTGCTATCGTGGATGATATGAATGAATGAGTGAATTATGGATCTATCAATGCATACACCTGTAATTCAAATAATTAAAGCTTACTCGTGATCACTTTCAGAGCATTAGATGCCTTCTGTCTCAACATGACAAACACTTTGGCTTGTAAAAATATCAACTTTAGCCCATAGGCCTAACTCTAAGATCACTTGATCTTTAATTTCACTTTAGATCCAAAGGTCTTATACTCTAAATCGTTACAACTAATCATATTTCTTTATTAAGTTTCATGTGAAATGAATACATATAACATCAATCAACCATTGTACTAATATTCCACAAAAAATTGGTATGACCTTTGCTAATTTTTAACATACCAAACATCAAATATGTCATTGAAAATAGTTACAAACAATTCATTGATCACAATAGCACTTCGACTATAGGCAATTGTGGTCATGGTGCACATGCCACATTAACAACTCACTTTAACAATTCTTTAAAATTCATCATCAATCTCAATATCTAACATATACTATAACATCATATAAAACATATATAAATTAAGCAAGTTAATCCACAAACTCACGCTCGGGATTATACTTACCTAAGATAACAAAATACTCTATTTGGTGCTTAGTATCTCTCTCTCGTACACCAACTCTGGATCTTATACACAATTCAATGTCTTTCAATACATATACAATGCAACAATGTACTTAGATGTGATGAATGAATAAAATGCTTATGCATTTGACCATTTAACATTTACTCGATATTATTCGGCTAAATTTAACTGATCATAACTCTCTCAATTTAACTCTTTTGACTCTAAAATTTTAGGGTTTATTCTTCTTTATATATACTAAAAATAAGTCTTCTACATTAATTTATTATCATGACTCTATGTTTAGTTTCGAATGTAAAAACATTTGTGGGAAGAATTACTAATTTTCTATCTTGTTTCATGTTAAATTGCAAAAAAAATAAAAAAATGTCTTTATGTATTTTGGAAAATTTTCCTTACTTCTAGATTTAGAAAATAAGTGAAGAGAAGTTGAATCTTGTTTTTATACATTTATGGCTTTTTTGCAGAATTTGTCAATTGGTGGAAGTATGATAGAAAGAAGAGAGAACACAAAGATATGCAGTGGTTCGACACTCAACTTGCTCACTCCACTACCTTAGTACCTCTACTATGAATTTTCAATCTCCATTAAGGATTTCTCTTACACTTTCACTTTCTAGTTCAGTGAAAACTCTTATACATATCACTTTCTAGTTAAGTGAGAACTCTTAAAAACAACTTCAGTAATCACTAGTAAACTAATCATACAAATGATTTAGCAATTCTATCACCAAGCAATTGTTAATTAATGACTATACAATGAGCCACTTAGAATGAGCAAAATATTCTTTTTACAAACACCTCCCAATGACTCACTTGTATTTTTCTCTCTTTACAATGAAAAATGTATGAGATCTTGATTCTTCAAGCTCCCTTTTGATTTTGATATTAAAAATAGTTTGTACAGGTTATCTCATAGTTCTAACTCTATTTCTTGAGCTTGTATATGCTCTATCCAAGTACAAAGTTGTTAGACTCATAAATGTGTCTGTTGGAGTTTAAATGCTCAAACATTTAATGCACTATCAGACATATTAACGTACGTTGACTCTGATATTAACGTACATTACACTTTGCGCCTTTGTTTGTGTACAATAGTCGGAGCAATGTCGTTGTTCATGCATAGAAATTGAAGGTTTTGCCTTGAAACCAAAACACAATAGCGTACGTTAGAACTCTTATGTAAAGTACGTTACTGCCTGTATCGAATTTCTGTCTAAGCTGAATTTCGATCTGTACTAGGTTTCATCTCTTCATTTTGTCTGTACCGATTTTCTTATCTAAGCCAGGTTTCCAACTGAATCGAATTTTTCATTTTTCTTATTTTCTTTATTTTAGTAATCCAATCTTGAATACTTTGTTCCAACTATGTTTTGATCTTAATAACATGTGACCTAACATATATTACGTTAGATACATTAACATACATTATACTAGATATTCTAATTACTCTGAAGAATAAAATGCACTGTTATATGATTTGTCTTAACTTAATGTATGTTAACTGGTGTGCATTTCTCTATAACAACCTACAACTTAATCTTTATCACTTTTCAGATTTAGCACTGTAACGCCCTCCATTTTACGTTATTTTTAAATTTAAATAAAATATTTAATAAAAATATATAAAAATGTATATAAATTTTTCGCAAAATTATTTTAATTAATGTCTCGGTGGAAGGGGTAGAATTTATTGTGAAGTAAAAATCGGGGATATTTAAGACGATCAGGAAAGAGAAAATGAGAGAATAAGAGGTTAGTGTGACCGATGGTAAAATCATCCAAAACGAATATATATATATAACCATTTGTGTCTCTCTCTCCTCATTCACTTCAAAATCAAGTTTTTCTCTCTCATCCAACCGTTCCAAGGCCCGAAAACCCTAGATATCATCAATCTTCATCAAATCTTGGCGTTTGGGAGTTATAGAAACGATTAGAGCTCTTAATTTGGTAAGTTTTCTGTCGTTGAATCTTGTTAATCCTGTTTTTAAACCATACTTGACTTTTTGACGCGATAATTCTTCCATTTAAGCTCCGATTTGAGCGAAA
>CANYCX011013083.1:0-12209 GCA_948193385.1 Breynia disticha f. nivosa | reverse complement strand
TATTTATTAATTATAATTAATTAGATAATTTAATAAAAAATTTTATATTTAATTTATATTTAAAAATAAATATGATAATAATTAATACAAAAATAATATTATTCATATCTATAGTAATGCATTTTTAAAATAATAAAAACTGGATACTTAATTGAATATTATTAATAGTACTGACCAAAGATGGATAGATATTGTAATTGATATCTAATTAAATAAATTGCTTTATACATATTTAAATTTTTTAAAATTTAAAATTACCTAAAATAAATAAATAAATGAATAATTTTACTTAAAATACTTATTTACCTTTTGTTATATGTTAAATATTTTTATTAAAATTGTTAATTGCATAAAATAATTATAATATGCGATATCTCGCCGCATCGCACGGATACAATTACTAGTTTATTATATTATGGGATCGAAAATTACTAACTCAGTAGTTCAAACTTGAAAGTCCAAAGCATGGAACAAGATTTCTATGCACATGATGGTCATGTGGCACGTAGAGTTGAAGGGTCCTTTGGATATGGGTTTGGTGCCAAAAATGCGTGGAGAAGGGTACCAACATGCATAATTAGGGCAAGTGCTCACCCGCATTACCATGCATGTTCTATTCATGCAATTTCTTCCTATTCTTTTTCTTTTTCTTTATTTATTACAACTGCCCTTTGTTAATGAGTTGTGAATTTAAATGCCAACAAGACCACTTTCCAAACTCAAGATCATAAATAAATGAATTTTTTATTTTCAAAAAATTAAAATTTTAATGAATTTTGTCAAAAATTTCTGATGATTTTTTTTGAAAATAAATTCTTTCGACGCTCCTTTTTATGACGACTGGATTATGATTCTGTTAGAGAATCTTCTTTTAGAAACAAAATTTCCAATGCCTTTTTGTTGTAGTGATACATATTGGGAATGCATTCAACATCAAAGACATACAAGAATATTAATTGGTTTCTAATGATATGAGTTGTGAGTCTTATACAAGTCAATTGGTTTTGTACTAAGAAATTCCACAACCTGTATCGCTCGTAAACTCACACATGTATGCATGGATCCATTGACGTTTACAATATATATACTTATATTTTTAAAGTGTTTGGCATTGTAATTTATATAAATAGTTGCTAAAAATTTCATTTATTCTCAACAACTCAGAAACCAAATATTTATTACAACATCTTAAAACATGCACAGATAATTTTTTAAAAATAAATAATTGAGTATATACACAATGCGATATAGTTTTTAATGCATATGGTTGCCTGTTTCTTAAGCAAGAAATCATTCTCTGGAAAAACACAGAGAGAGATTGAAGGCATGATAATATTGTGTAAAGTTAATGGTATTGCATGAGTGGTCCTCTTCTTCTTGTCCAGAAACTGCATCAGATTCTCTTAATGGTTGACTTGTATAGTTTCATGGCTACTGAAGTTGCACGAATTCATATTCAAACCAACTCAATACCATTATTAATTATTAAAGTAATATTTTCAATCAACTCCACCTTCAACTGTAACTATGAAATCATAAACAATTCACTTCAATATTTCAACTGAAATTTCCATTACATATGCAATTTCCTGCATGTATATCTGCGTTAGATTGGCGTAGGTCCAGATAAGATGAACCTCTCTTTATATATATATCACTCTGTGAGTATAAATGGCCACAGATTAGTTGCCGACATGTTTAAAAAAGAAGAAAGTTGGTGACCATCGTCGTTATTAAATAACATTAAACTTTGAAGACTCTCGATTGGTATGTTCTTTTGCAGACAATTGACTGTTGAACTGATGGTCAGATACTATAGTTTAATTGCATGTTTCGTAAAAAAATTACTCCTAAGCATTTTGAGTTATGAAAATTATATATTCTAGTCAAACTGAAGATTTATAGATAGGTAGAAAGACTTGGTACCATTTGAAATTGAATAATGGATTTTTAATACTTGCTTGATTATTCATTGTGGACATTTCTGAAAAAAAAATTATAGTTTTAAAAAATTATGCTTATAGTATATGTATTGATAAATACTCTTTTCCACATATTTATACTTGTTATTTGTCATTGTTTAATATGTAATAACATTTATCATTAGAAATAACTATGTATCCTTTGTTTTATCTTTTGAAAGTTCAACAGCGACTCCGTGCAGAATTGAAACAAAAACGGGAGGAATCGAAGCGAAAACAAGTAGAAACACAAGTGTTGGCTAATTACACAGTCAGGTCAAGATCTTACAGGGCCGTGTAAGTGTTAAATGAACAAGAGCAAAAAGTTACACGGTCATGTAACTTCCGTATACTGAAACAGGAGGTAACAGGATCTAGTCAATGAATTACATGATCGTGTAATTTGATGCATTATCACAAAGAACACAATATTTTGATACATGGATGAGCAGAATAACACAATGTTGCGTCTTTGACCATGTCTTTGATAATAAAACACTGAAATGGGTAAAATCATCCAAAAAATATTAAAATTTGGCACTGGAATATAAAAGACACATTATAAACCTAGTTAGATAATTTTGGGGCATCAGAGAACAAAGATCACATGAATTCTAGGGATTTGAGAGAGCAAGGAATGTAAGGAAAGACGTGTTGCAATGAGGATTCAAAGCTGATGGGGGACTGTAGTTAAATCGATATGGGTTTCTTTTTGATTGATGAGTTTCTTCTTATCTTTATCGTTGCCTTGTCTTCAAACATGAACTAGACTCTTTTAGGCATCTTGGTTATGAACCTTGGAATTATGATTGTTTGATTATATATTGTTTTGTCAATTATCTACTACAAATTGAGATTCAATTATGATTTGTCTTTTTTATTGTTAATTGTTTGATGTACACTTATGAAGAATTGTTGATTCGTACAAGATTAATGGGGATGTTGAACCTACGATTAGGTTAACATACGATTAGATTACTCATAACTGGAAAGAATTGCATATGAACCTAGAAATGTGATGTCACAAATCTTCTTGATTAAGGTTAAACTAATGGGGTAATTCATTAATCAATAATATCGTGTTAAGAAATTTAATTAAGGAAGAGATTTCGGATAATTGGCTTGACATTAGTTGTTAATTAACTTGAGAAAGAGATTAATACTAGGAATTGTCATGGTTCAATTGCAATAATATTAGGTTAACAATTACAATCAACAATCAGATAATTCTTGGGAATTTGATACATGGATATTGGTTTTTCATCTTGCTTCTTTATCTCGTTTAATTCTCTAAATTGTTTTAGTAAATTGTTTTATATTTTTTAGTTGCAATTGTTATATTTGTAAGCTAAATAATAAAAGTAACGTGAGTAGCTAGTAGTTCAGTCTCTGCGGAACCGATACTTGGCATTCTTATGTCGTTTATTGCAATTATAGGTGCTCTTACCTATTGTTTGTTTTAGGTGGTAGTTTACGACAACTTCAAGTTTTTGGCACCATTATCGAGGACAAAATATTAGTTAAACGAATTTTTGTTAGCTTAGCCAATTTCATTTTTGTTTTGTATTTATTTTATTTAGTTAACAACTTTTTGTTACTTTGATTATTTATTTCTTTTCAAAATTAGCTGAGTGTGTTGTTTTAGTTGATTGCAGATTGTGTTTAATTAATGATCTGGGTGACTTCAATTGACTTAGTTGATTCTGATTCAGAAATTAAATGCACCTTTCGGACTAGGTTACACAAGACAACTACAAAGGGCATAGATGTAGACATAGCAATAACATAAGAGAATCCACACACTATCATGCACTTTCTTTGGGTTCGTTCATTTACATACATTTATTTTATCAAAAAATATTTTTTATGATTTTTTAATGTATGTAAAATTTAAAAACTTAACTTTCAAAAAAAAATATTTTCTTGAGAAAATCATTTTACGAACGGAAACTTAGCCTTATATATATTTCCCATCTATTTTTCTCAAATTTGCCGTATCTTATTTATGACATAACTGAAGAGGGTTGGAGTAAAGTCTCCAGCTGATAGTGGTACAGAAGACCACATCAGAGATGGAATTAGAGGGAAGGTGAGGGAATTGGCCGCTCCCTTGTCATATATAGTCATTTATTTTACTTTTGTCGTGTATTTTTTTATAGTTTTGATTCTTCTTGCCGTATGTTTTTATAGTTTTGTCTTTTCTTTTCTTGCCGTATTTTTTTATATATTATTTTTAACTTGTGTATTTTCACCCTTTTTAAAAAAATATTTCTAATTCCGTTAACGAATGACATTATAAAATGGAATGGACAATCTACTATTCTTACTGCTCTAATATCATCATATTAACGAGATTTGTAATGGAAATCAATATAAATAGAATGTGGGATGCGTCTGAATTTTTTCGAACTCATCGTATGTCACTTATTAGAGAAAATTACACACATTACCCCTTAAATGAGAACTCATACAACAAAATCCATGATTATGTTTGTTGTATATTCATTTTTACTATCTTTCTTTTCAAAAAGCATATTTCTTAAAAAAAAATTGTTTATACGTAACTGTCAAAGTGGGATAATAGTAAAAAATAATGAATAAAAAATGGATAGATTAGAATTGTTTTATACGTTATGTATGTATTTGAATTTTTTTTGTGTTAGAGGTTGGATATGTGTAAAAACCCTCACTTATTATACATACTCGTACAACGGCCCGACCCAATATTCGAAATTAGTGACACCCAAAATCACTCTTTAAAAAAATCTTCTTCTTAATTCCTAAAAACTCCAAAGGCATTATTACCTTAATTTACGAAAGAGACTTAGTTTTTGTACTAGTTAAGACATTATTATTATTATTATTATTATTATTGTTATTTAAGTTTCCATTAGGGGAAATATTTTTCAAATTCTTAAATTAGTTTTATCCCTTCAAACATTTTCCATAAAAAAAAAAGAGAAGGGAAGATTTCCGTACTTCATGTGGACAGAGTGAGTACAAGAAGAAACCAAAACAGTGAAAGCCAACACTCAATTCCCATCCAATCGTCTCTATTCATTTATTTAAACAATTATAACCACTATCGTAATTGTGTCGTATTATTTTTTTTTATCAAATGTCATTGCTTGTGGCACAAACATTGCAAAAATTGAATTCGTGTAATTCGTTGTGTTACAAATATGTACTCACAAATCGTGTAATCGTGTCAAAAACTGACAGATATTTGTACTAAAAACCTTAGGCTTTGGGATCTGTATTCAGACCATGAAATCTGTGGTAACAGATATTTTTTCTGGGCTGGTCCATAATAATAACCAAACAAAAGTACATCATTTTGGGTTCTTCCTTATGCCTTTTTACATATATTGGACCACTCCTTTGCATTTTACATTGCTTTCTGAATTAACCATGCCAGAGTCTGTATGGAGGAGTACATATATAGAGCCTGGACTCCTGTCGTATTATAGTTGTTAAGCGTGCTATTGTATCAAAATTTGCGAGTTTACTCGTGCGGCGGAGGTCATGCTTCGAAAAACACAAACATTTCACAATTTACAGTTGGTTCTGAACTAATCATGTTAGTCTGTTGAGATAGTAATAGGAGAATAAGGGATAAAGCACACTTACATCACATCATATCAAGGAGTACATTGAGTTATGGTTACTATATTCGTGTCGTATTATAGTCGTGTACTCATTAATTGCATTATTGTGCCGAATTTTGCGAGCTGTACTAGTGTGGTGGAGGCCGTGCACTGAAAAACACAAATATTTTGCTAAAGTGACTTCCTTATCTTACAATTACACCTTCCATTTAATCTAAATTATGATCTGTGGCAATTCAAATTATAAAACCAAATATCAAAAACATATTTGCATGGTTGGATTGACAATACTCGAAGAGAAGTAAGAAGGACCACAGTTGTGGCCTGTGGGGGTGCATCTGATAGGAATCAGAAGGTATGAGTCTGCCTCCATTCTGGTGAAATACAATGCCAGCTACCATATTATAAATGGTTATGAATTTATGATTATAGAGCCTATAATCATGGACCACTCTAAACTAGGCCACACAGTGGTCCTAAAATTATTTCAAATCATAAGATTGCAGCTAAGTGTTAGTGTTCTATACTGACACCACCAGCTACTTCTGATGCAACTTAGTACCTTTCAATAAGTGTTTTTCACTATCCTATTTAGATAACAGTGCATCATCATCAAAACTAACCATTTCTGTAGATTTTGTCCGCCAAAAACAACTAAGTTTCGAGCAGAAAAAATGCAGAGAAGATGCACAGACTGCTGTAGTTATTGCCCAACAATGGTTTGTGTGTTGTAGCCCAACATCGTTTCTTACGTAAGAGCCCTATAAAAAGGATTCTAACTCTTGCTTGTGGGCTTGGCTCTACTTGGTAGAGAGGAAGATGGAAGATTGTTACTATTTTGTTGTGTATAGGATGTAACCGGGTAGGGTATTTACGAAAATTGTCCTACCTGAACCTGAACTCGTTTAGGAAAATACAGGATTGTGGTGTTGTTATTTACCATTAGATCTTCAACACCAAAGCTTTCAGCCTGGAAAGCCTCCTTACAGCAGCTCTTTTTTCATGCATTCTGTTAGCTTAAAATCTTTTATGTATTTCTGGGCTTCATACTCTGTGTATGTGCATAATACACCTTGAAAATTAGTTATAAGATTTCTAGAAGGATTCTTACTTAAAGAATGAATAATTACTCTGAAAAATGGACTATGATTGTTCAATTTCAGCCGTTGTTATCAGAACTGGACCGGTGATCGAACCAAAAAAGAAATTGGGTGGTTGGTTCATTGGTCGAACTGGTATTATAAAAATAATATAAATAAATAAATATACAAAATTATTTAATTTTTAAATTATTTAATTTTTTTCAATATTAAAACCGGTCCGGTTCATCGATTTACCGGTTGAACCGGCCGGTCCGTCAGTTTTCACCTGTTTAATATTGGTTCGCTTACATACCGATTTAAATGGTGAACTGAAATTGGACCAGTGACCGATTCATCAGTCCGACTGGCCAATTCAGCCTGATTTTTATAACATTATTGATTTTAGCTATTTTTCTTCTTATAACATTATAATAGATCTAATCATTGTATTTCGAAAACTAAAGTTGGCTTATACCACATTTATGTCACATTTAATGAGCTCAATAGCTTAATTGCTATTAACTAGCTCTATTTGTTTACATGAATTTATTTTTTAGGAAAATATTATTTTAATTTTTTAACATTTAATACTAATAAAAAATAAGTCAATAAATTTATAATATAAAAATACGAGATAATATTAATTATTCTTGATTTATTTTTAAAGAAAATATTTTCTTATCAAAAATATAAAATTATATTTTTCAATACATTTTTAAATATTTAAGCGCAAAACACTAGAAAATGTAATTTTAAAAAATAAGATTCAAAAACTTATTTTTTATGAAAAAATATTTTTCATCAAACACACAAAAACTTAGTATAAACTTTTTGCATAATACTATACGATGAGTGAGAAAAAATATCCTTTGAAAAATATGAGTAAACAAAGCCAAGTTTAAAATACAAAAAGGATGAATCTCCTAAATTCAAAACAATAGTTATATAAAAATAAATTGATATGAAATATGAGTTGATCATATTTATGCTTATTACACAACAAATCAAAAACTCAGGTCATTTTGGATAAACAAAATTATAATACATATCTCAAATACATAATATACATTATATTTATGAAATTTTAATTTTTTCGGTTGTTTTTCAATTTTTTCCGTACAGACCGAAACCAAAATTTCATAAAAACCAAACTAAATCGACCAAAATATACAAATAATTGATCCAAATTGATTTTCTTAATTCGGTTTGGGTTGGTTTGATCAAATATTAAATACTTCTATTTAGCAATCATATAAAAGTTTTTTCATTACTTTTAAGATAATATATCTGATTTTTCAATATAGAGAAATCTAATAAATAAAAATTATGTGTTTTTTTAGTTTTATTTATTTAGATCTGATCTAAAACGCAATAGTTAAAATAATAAAAAATTAAAAATTGATTTAAAAAATTTTTAAAATTTAGTTTATTTTTTTTAAAAAAATTGTCATTTATTAAAAATATTTAACTATCAGAAGAAAATGTAAAAATATATTTATGTAGAAATAAATTTATAGCAAAAAACTAGCCCCAAGTTTTTTTAAATATCTAAATAACTAGCTCGAAGATTAATGGTAACTATAAAATTCGCTTAATAACAAGTAGTTGTAGATTTTAGAAATTTTAATATTGAATTCTTTAGTCATAAAAAATCCTCTCATTTTCTAATTGAATATTTTAATATATTTTTAAAATTCTTCTTTTGGTCGCAAAAGGTTTATATGTATCAATTTTTTGATATTACGTACTTTTTAATAATTAAAATAAGATATTATTTATTAATTATAATTAATATGATAATTTAATAAAATTTATGATATTAAATTTATACAAAAAATAAATATTAAATAAATAGATAAATAATAATACTCAAAATACTATATGCATTGATAATAGAATATTATAATTAATAAGAGAACATCTAAGCAGATAAATATTTTATAAAAATAATAAAGCGTTTTTAAATTCAGAAGTCTCACAAAGAACAAAAAAATAATTAATAATTTAATTTATTTAAAATATTTATTTTTTTCATTTTAAATATTTTTTTAAAAATCATCACTTACATTAAATAATTTAAAAAAATATATTATAATTTAAATTAATAAAATTAATATAAATATAATATAAGACATCTCGCCTCATCGAAGGAGTCCAATTGCTAGTTATCTAACAATTCAAACAATCAACATTTTATAGACAACCAACATATAGAATACTTCAATTGTGATAAAACCTCAACGAAATAACTTTTTACATTTTTATCATGCACTTTGAAAAGTTTTTTTTTAGGGCCGATTACAATTCTACCCATATTATCTTACTTAATTACAAACTATTTCAAAAATTAAAATCATTTTCACTCTTACTTGTTTATTTACATTTTTACGGTTGCAGTGTCAGCTTATCAACATATATAGTGATATTAACATTAATATTACATGTTCCATTTTTTCATATATATTAATTTTTATGAAATTTTGTGGAAAAAAATATAATTAGATAAGTCATGTGAAATCAACTATCAACTTTTTAAGAGTTTGGATATGGTCCTAAATTCTAATTGGTTTTTTTAACTATTTTTAAGCGATATATAAAATTTATACAAAATTTAACTTTTACAAAATCTATAAAAATACATAATTTATTATACATCAAGTTCGAAATTTATAATAAGTTTAAATTTATAAAATATTTTTTACTTTTCTTTATTAATTTACAAATATAACTCATTGCTAGAATATGCAAAGTTGATATATATTTAAATAAAATTGATATTCAATTTAAAACTATAAAACATTGTAAAAACTTTAATTTTTACAATTCAGCATTTCTCAAGTGAAAAGTTTATATTAAGTTTAAATTTATAAAATTAAATAACAATTCAGCATGTATCAAGTTAAAAGTTTATATTAAGTTTAAATTTATAAAATTAAATTAAGTTCATGTATAAAAATGTTAAAATTTATTTATAAAGTTTACATGAAATTTATATTACTAATAGACTCACTTAAAACTTACTTCTTATGAAATGTAAAAAAAATATTTTTTAAAAAAAAATTTAAAATAACAATAGAATTTTAATTAAAAAATTGTATGAATTATAATTATTCCAATTAAATGGGACTAATAGAAAGACGAGTTTTATAAAAAAAAATATAAGATAGAATACAATTATGTTTTTGAAATATCACGATGAGATGTGAAAAACAAAGAGTTAATTTTTTAAATGATAAAAACATATTAATCAAACAAATGTTAAAAATATTTAAAATGTATAGTATTAATTTTCATAACCTAATCTTAAAAATGGACTGAGCCATAATTAAAAGATAGAGTGAAACTATCATCTCGTTTCTAACTGTAAAATACCAAAAAATAACGTAAATTGGAAATATAAAAGTCAACACTGAAATTAAAAACGAAAAGCTAAAATTTTACAATATAAAAAGAAATCTCCGTAGTATGCGTAATTATCCCTTTTTTTTATGTGTGTTTTTAAGATGGAGTTGGTATTTTTTTTATTTTGTATGTTTGAGCATGTACACAGAGGCCAAACAAGGGTATAAATTGGTAAATTTTTCAACCAAATTTGATTCAAATTATCAACGGATTTCGTCAAAAATTTCTGCCAAAATTTTTCAACGATATTCGACCCACAAATTTTGTCGGAAACTATTTCCGGGTTTTTTTACATCATGTTATTATTGTCTGGCCACCAACCAATATTTACAACGAATCCCGTCGGAAAGTCTTTTAGCCAACAGAATTTGTCACAGTTTTCCAATAAAATTTATTTCATCAAAATATTTGGTCGGAAACTTGCAATTTTCTTATAACGCTGCTTTCTTTTTACCAAAAAATTGTGAACTAAAGAATTTGTGTTTAACTAGGTCATTATTACGGAAAGGTTTGAAATATATTCTTTTTTTCTAGAAAGAGAAAATGCTTATGGAGCAAAAAAGAGATTTTGCCATAACCGCACAAACTTCCTGATAATATACATTCCTGCTCCGGTGCATTTCTCCAGTTGAACATATGCTTCTCTACATATATGATAATCCATTGACGACATTGTTATCTTCAATGGATTTTCCCTCATAAGCATTTGGCCTTGGCATCTCTCGTAAGATGCTTGATCTCCCGCAAAGGAAAAGATTTGAAATTTTTGTTGTTTTGTGCTGTAGATTTTCATTGGTAAAGAAAGGGAAGTGATGGCGCTGATAAACTTGTGAGAAGTGCTGATGAAACAACCATTATCCTGAAATCTTTAACTTGTCTCTGTGCTCAAAGATATTACAGTGGGGACACCGAGTTTAGTGAGCCAAAGTCCAAAACTCATAACCGACGGATTTAACGATAGTCGGTGAGTGCACTACTTATAATCAGTGAGAACATGACTCATAATCGAACTAAAAGAACTCTTGTTATAAAGAATTTCGCCGGTACCACGAGCCCTCCTTAGTTCCGTCGGTGTGTCCGTGCTTGATACTCTTTTATGCCATCAAATATAATAAGTTGAGGAAACTGCAAAAAGTAGCTCCTTGGGTTGCATTTTCTATTGGAAAGTTAGAAGTCGAAGGAACAGATCTCATAAGGTGCAAGGAGATAGCAGGAACTTGTGTTTATTAGTTTTTTTTTCTTCTGTTTTAAGTTCAGTATTGATTCAAAAAAAAATTGAGATATGTGATATTTAATAAATAATCATGTATAAAATATCCACTATAAATGATGTATTTCACAATTAATATTTTAAAATTAAATAATTAAATTTATAATATAGTTAAAAACAATGATAAAAAATACTTGTTACAAAATTTAAGATTGTAAAAAAATAAATATTATGTACCCTTTTTATTGTACCTTTTTATGCATTTCAATGAAAGTTTAATATGCAAGAACATTAATTGGTATTATTTTATTTTAGCTACTAAAAATTATTGTCAAATACGAAATAATTCAAACACTTGAACGGGTCAATGCCACTACTATGACACAATCAAAAGTAGGCGTGACATTTCGGATTGACAAGTCATAATTGTATTATTTTTTTTTATTAAATATGATTATTTATAATATAAATATTACAAAACTAAATTCATGTCATGTCTAATAATGTACTCATTAATTGTGTTATCGAATTAAAAATTGTGAACCCGAAAAGTATTAGAATTACGCTTTAGAATGAGTGTAATTGCTTGCTATAGCAGTCAACCAGTGCTAGATTAAGTCCACCACTTTTTGAATTTCATATTTCTTAAGATTTTAGTCATCTCTTAAAATAAATATTGTTTTAGAAAAATAATAGTATTATTAGCAACAGTACCCGAGCGATGCGGCGGGATGATGTGTATTATGTTAATAATAATTTTGATATAAATTATTTTATGTTAAACTATATAAAATGAAATTATTTATGTTAAAATAATTAATAAATAAGTAAATATTACATGAAAAATAATTTATTAAAAATTTTTAATGATAAATAATAATAAAAAGAATAAAATTTGAGAATAACAAAATAGATTGATAGAGTAAGAACTAAACATTACATAAAA
>CANYCX011012900.1:0-17331 GCA_948193385.1 Breynia disticha f. nivosa | reverse complement strand
CTCTCTTTTTTATCACTTTTCTTTCTTTCAGAAAAATTTTAGTAGAATTCAGTATATTTAAAAATATAATAAAATAATTTCATATTTTAAATAAAAAATATATTTGTTACAAATAAGTTAAAATATTTATTATTTTTTATTAATTTTTAAATTATAATTTTTTTGATTTATTTTTTTGTGAGAAAAATATTATTATAAATAATAAATTATTGGAAAACAAACGGATAAGCACTATTTCGGAAGAAGTTGCAGTCGTGGAGAAAGATAATGAAATTGGAGATTTGGTTTGGGACCCAACACTTTGAATAGACATTGAATGCAGAAAGGTAGTAGAGAGTAAAAGTGAGCTGTGAATCAAATAAGTCAAATGGTGATGAATGAATCCAAGCCATTAACAACCACTGCTGTTTCTATCCAATCACAATTAACCATACCAAACTCTCCTCTCCCTCATCATTCAATTTATCTTACACGTATTTTCTTGCTCCTCAAATCTTATCCATCTTTAGTAACCAAAAAAAAAAAATGTTATCCATCTTTTTTTCTAACATGCCACGTCATCTTAGTTTTCTGTAAACACTACTTCCAGTGACCTTCCTTTTTTTACTCGATGAAGCCTAACAGGCTGTATCCCAGCCACCGTGCGGAAATCAAAACGAAGGCAAACTTCCCAATAAGGGTGAAAAATAAACGAATTCACCACTTTAAACTAAAATTAAACAGAATTAAACTGTTTTTACTGATTTTTAGTAGTTTGGTTTGATTGCTATTTGATTTTTTTAAAATTCATCCACATCCGGTTTAATTTAATTTCGGACTGATAAATTTTTAATTCGAACCCAAACTAAATTGACTAATATATAAATTTTATGTAATAATATTATTGTATGTTAATAATGCTTGTCAAATTTAAAATTTCAAGTTTTTATTATGCGATTTAAATTTATAATTTTAGTATACTGAAAAATAAAAATATTATAAATAAAAAAATAATATTATTAAAAGAAAAAATAAAACAAGTTGAAGAGATTCAATTAAAATTTACAGTTTTTTTTTAAATCATCCACCGGTCCAATTTAAACCACTAAAAATAATTTAGTTTAATTCAATCTGTAAAAAATTAGTTTAATTTGACTTATAATTTTCCAACATACTACTGGATCAATCCAAAACTACTCACCCGTATACCCTTACAAGAAGTCACCAGCCAAATAATGGGGTCCCGCTTAAAGTAGATTGTCCAAAAACTCCTTTCCTTCGCTCTTTCTTGAAGCTCTTTCTTTTTATTTGGGACTTATCTGGAAAAAAAAAATTAAATAAGTTTTTATTCTGTGAATTTTTCAATAGAGCATTTTATCGAATAAGTTATCCTATGTTGTGCCAATGTGATTTCTCAATACTTTTGGTGATTTTTTGGTAAATTATGAGGATGATAATTTGTACCATATCGGATGGGTACCGACCCGATCCGTACCCAGTCAATGCAAATATTATTCGCTTTGACTAAAGATGAGTATGAGTATGAGTATTACCCGCATTTTAGTGTGCAAGTATGAGTATGGTATGAATATAGCCTTATCCTACCCACACTCGTACCCGTATTAATACCCATTGAATATTATTCATACTTGCATTGCACTAATTACCTATATCCATATCCATATCTCAACTTAATAGCTACGTAATATCTCTCTCCGCCTTTTGTTATTTTTACAGTTTACATACTTTACATATTCACATCACTCTCATCCATTATATTTATATACTCTTATTCTGATGTCTTTCTTTCCATATTCTCCTCCCTACCAATTTAGGTCACTTTTTTGTTCTTTTTTTGTTCTAATTTTATTGAATCACAATATTTGTATTATTAGTAAGAAAAAATCTTTATGAAATGAAAAGTTATGGTGTAATTTATATTTATTAAGTTATATTTTAAATTAGTAATGTGTTATTTTTTAATTAATTAATTGAATTTACGCAACGTGTAAATGAATATCTAATAAATAAGTGGATATCCATCAGGTAGGTTATGGTAACAATCTTGTCTACTCGCACAGATATGAGTAGGATATAGATATAGTATATGAATTACATATATGAGTATAAATAATAATATATCATACCCATATCCTACCTATTGCCATCTCTAATTACTCCTAATTTACCAAATTACTTTTAAAAGCATGCGTCATGATCTATTCTTTGACTACCAAATCCGACAATATCTACTAAATCAATCTCATACACAATCTAATCTAATCAAATCTAATCCTAAGATAATAAATTTGCATGTCTCCGCCAATACATCGAAATAATTAAACGTTAACAAAATACCTAATTGCATTTTTAAAAAAATGTGACAGAATTAAGAGTTGACAGAATTAAGAGTTTATCTAAACTTTACATTATTTATTTAAAAAAATAACATATATATATATATATATACCAAATTGAACTAAATATATTATTTTTGAGCAACAAATAAAAATGTATTATTCAATTAAATTCTAAGTTCAAAGAAAAATAACATTTGAAATGAAAAATCAAGGTTGATAACATAAGATCTCATATGCAAGTTTGACCACGTATTTATACGTTGACATAAAAATGTGGCAAATTGGTGGTACATGAATGTCGTAACAATATTTTAAGTATAAGAAAATATTGACAACCATACTTTGAATTCAAAACATTGACCAACACAAACATACAAATAAAAGCATCCTACAAAAAACAAAGAAGTTGTCTCTCATTTATTTTTAAGTTGGTTTATTATAATTGTATCAGTAATTATAATTATTATAAAATTAAATTTATATTATTTTTATAATATTTAATTATATATTTTTTAAATCGTATTATTGAGTCAAATTGAGTAATGAATTTTGTGATTAAAGATAAAAACCAATGAAGTAGAAGAGGAGGGAAGAAAGAAAGGAGAAAGAGAGAGAAGATTAACCTCATCCTCCTGAACCTTAGCAAACGGGAAAGCAATTTTTTTTTTTAATTTATTTGGTTTTTAAAATAACAAATATTGGGAAGTGGTTTGAACCAAACCCAACTCTCACACATTTTCACTGATCCTAAAACATCTCTCTCATAATTCCTTACCAAATTACCATTCCCATTGTTTTTATTCCCTTACTTACCTCCTCTTCTGCCGCACTTCTTATTTCTCTCTCCATTTCTTCTTTCCCCAACAAATACTAAAACTAAAACCCGACTTTGTAACCACAATTCTCCCCATCTTCTACCAAACAATCCTATAGCACTAACTCATCGTTTTTTATGAATATTATCACCATCTCTTGAACATAAACAGGGAAGATAATAAAAGCTGATTAAATTCGGATCCGGCTCGGGTCGGGTCGGGTTTTGGAGATGAATTCGGGGTCATTAGATTATTGGAGAGAGTATTTCGGGAGAACGAATTCGGACATATTTGAAATAATAGAGAAAGCAATTATCGTTGCTGCGAACGATTGTCCCAAGGAGTTTGGGTGTAGAAGAGATGGAATTGCCGAGCGTTTGTTTTCCACCAAATTGATCCGTTGCTCTGGATGTAATCGTGTCGAACTTTCTGTCCCCGAGAAGGACCAAAATATCAAGGGTCATTTTAATGCTGATCGCGATGGTTGTGACGATGATGATGAGGATATTGATATTGGTTATGGGTATGAGTTTGATTCAGGAGTTGGGAGTAGTAAAGAGAGTAAGGCGATGAGTAATAATGGAGAAGCTAATGTCAATGATAGTAATTATAGTTATGGAGAGGCTGAGGCTTTGACTGATGAGATTGAGGAGCAGTCTCAGATTGTTGGTGAAGTTTTGAGGATTAAAGACCTTTTTAATTCCCAAGACGAGGTATTTTTTTGTTACTATTTATCAACCTTTTGTTTTCTGGTTTAATTGAGTTGTTTTAATTGATTGTTGTTGTTGTTTGTGTCGGTACAGTCGGATTCTGTGTTGTTTGACTCATTGAAAAAGTTGCAATGGATGGCTTTATCTGTAGATACTCTCAAGGTTTGCTCACTTGTTTCTGATTCATTTTGCTTTGTGATGTTTAAATGGAAATGGAGAACTAAATGCTTGCTGGGTTTTGTTTCTTGATTAGGCAACTGAAATAGGCAAGGCTGTTAATGGACTCCGTAAGCATGGTTCCAAGAAAATTCGTCATCTTGCAAGGACTCTTATAGAGTATGAGCTTACTTTGCATACCTTTTGCATTGTTTTGGGAGTGCATTGGATGTTTATTAATTATGCTTTGCTAGAAGATGGATAAAAGTTTCCGTGTCTTGTGTATCTTGAGATGATCGATTTTGCATTAAAGATGTTGTGTGATTTAATGAAAGTTGATTGATATAAAGATTTCTTTGTAGTATATCGGTTTTGTTCGTGTTTAGCTGTCAAGTACCATGTTTCGAATTATTGTAACTTTATTATATTGGTTGTTCTTTCCCTAGCTGAATTTCAAATACTATCCCCTTTTCCGCATAAAATTATGTGATTGCTTTCAATTGCTTGGTAGTGTTTCTGTTGATCTTGAATGGTGAGTGAAGATTATCCTCGTTTGAACGGATAATGCAAACTCACCTGCTCGTCTCAAGGTCATGGGTTCAATGACCTATCTTTGAAAAACCTAGTCTGATCATTGTACTAAAGTGCTTCATTTTCCTTTGGCCTTGCTTTGTTGTAGAGTTTCATTTTTTGGCAAAAATTTAAGAGTGATTACTAATGGAAAATACTATTGCAATTTCTTTACTTCTATGCTTTCAGTGAATGGAAGGATTTGGTGGACGAATGGTACAATGCTGCAAAGAGTATGAGAGGTAAAAGATATGCTGGCTGATGTTGTCATGACTTTATGTTGAACTCAACATTCTTTCTACTGTTTCAATCCGGTTCCAACCTCTAATAGTGTTTTTCCTTGGTAGGTGATGAGAGTACACCTGAATCTGCTAATCCATCTGTTCTTGATGAAGAAGAAGGGCTTCCTTCTCCACCACTTGATGTGGAATTCTTTGCAACACAACCAACAGGAATGGAGCTGTCAAAGGTACCTTCTTTTGTTTAATGAGTGTTTTGCTGGATTTTCTGTCCTTCAAGATTGACTTGTACACTGACAATTTTACCTCTCTTGTCTTTCGCTCTTGATGTATGATGCGAAGATCTTTGATGGCATGGACGATGATGGCAGTGAGTTGAATTTGTTCTCTTTTTGTTCAGATAAATAGCTTTTGCTACTCGGCTCTTTATTTGAATTCCCTTTGTCTGCACTTCTTAGACTCATGATTATGAATGGGGAATGTTGTTTCAGATCCTCGAAACAGCGGGGAATTCATCAAGAACCGTGAACCTGAAAGTAAACCATCATTGGAGCATCGTAATGTTGCAAAGCAGAAACAACAGACACCACGCGAGACCACCAATGTCCAAACAAAGGACAAGAATCAACAAGTTAAGCAACAGGAACCTGTTGTGAAGCCAAGTAGGACCTCATGCAACGATTCTAGTCCTGGTAGACCCCTGAAACCTAAAGTGGAGCAAAAATCGATTAACAATTTGAAGATGCCGCATAGAATGGATAAGGTTACTAGCCAGATAAAGCCGAGAGTTCAGAAAAATGTAAGTCTGTCTATTTTTTTTAATGTTTTCAATTCTATATCCGACCTGTGTCTGACAATGTTGATTCTACATTTAGAAACTCAAGTCTTCAGATGAAATATCGGTTCAAATGAAACTTGAAGCTACAAAGCGAAAACTTCAAGAAAGTTATCAACAAGCGGAGAATGGTCAGTCTCTCGTCCAACTATTTTAGGCGAACTTGTTATATCGTTTTTGGTTTTTGTATGCATAAATCAACTCAAGAGCTGCATTAGCGTTGACTCGTTACAAACAAACTAGAACTATAAAAATACTCTTTTAACATTCCTCTTCTAATAATGTCTTCATCTCTGACAGCCAAGAGGCAGCGAACAATACAAGTTATGGAATTGCATGATCTACCCAAGCAGGGGCTTAACCACAAAAATTCCCATATGCGACCTGGGAACCACAATCGGCATTGGGCTCAAGGACGACGGTAAATATAACATTTTGCCGAGTGTTTTTGCTTCAGTAACCTCTCAAGTTTGCCAGTGAATGGAAAGATCAATAATAACGGATGGCATCATGGCAGGAGATGACTTGACCCACAAGCATCAGCAATAAGTTGTCATGCACAAATGGGGAGGCTACTCTGAATTATAAGAATCCCAAGTATTGAGATTCTGTTTAACAAATTGAGGTATAGACGCTGTTGTTTAGAAATGGCAGGGTTGAAATTGGCGTATTGAGTCTGAACTTTGACTTGATAAATTTCTGTATAGAAGTTTATGTACGCCCCTACATTTCATAAATTCTGCTTGTCAACCCCTTTTTTTTTCAACGTGGGACATTCATTTACAGCAATAGAGATAATACACATGAATTTGCACAAATGTGCATTTCGTTTTTGAACATTGTAAACACTTACAAGTTAATGTATAGGAAGACAATCAAAGGTTTTTCAGTAGCAGCAGACACGGTGGCCAGTTTGAGCTCATTTTGACTCTGGTTTCTCAGTTTTATTATGAACGGAATGTTGAAGGACCATGTAAAGTTATGGCTAATTATAAGTACATTTGAGATGCAATATTACATTTTGATTGCATCCTAGGAAAAATTGATAATTCTTATAAATCAATGAATTTTCAATGGAAGTTTCATTAAGGTGCAAGCATAAATGATTCATAATTTAGTAGCAAACGAGTGATTTAGTTGATCTGAATTAGTTATTGTTTTGATATTTTGTTTTAAAGAATTTGATGGAGTTTTTATATAATATTTTAAAGGTATGTTATTTTGTATAATTTTATGAAAAAATTATTTGAATTATTACTATAATTTAGGATTAAATATGTGTGGAAATAATGGTTGGTTTTGTTTTGGTTAAGAAAGTTGGGTTTGATGTTATGAGCAACCAAACTTGGGTGGATATTTTATAGTTAGTTGGGTGGTGATGTAGTAGCTTATGTCAAATCCCATTATTTGAGTTGTGTGTATTGGAATACTGCTGGAATGATACCTACGTTCCTATCTTCATTTTGTCCTTTTTTTTTCTCATTACCAGTTTTCATGGTCAAACTTTCTTCTTCATAAAAAAAAAAAAGAAGAAAAAAGGAACACGTTAATCTTTTTATTAAAAGTTAAAACAATTACCTATCATTGCTCATCAACACCCTTTTTCTGTACGAATGATAAATTACAACTGAGCTAACATAATATTGACAGATTATACAACGTATCTGTTGAGATAATTTTTTTTATATTAGTTTAAACCATGTAAGGCTTGTTCAAATAATTAGATTTGTCGGGCCTAATTCAGGATGCCTAACTTGTATTTTTATGGCTCGATAATTTTTAGAAAGAAAAACGATATGTTTAGAAATTTAAAGATTGCTTTCATAAGCAATAGACGATTCTGAAGTATTCTGAGGTTCAGTGAATGGTTTTGAACTGTCATGTCTATCAGTGAATGATTTTGAAGTATCACTGAATTCAGATTCTGTTTCTTGTCTAAAAAAATCTTCAAATGATGGTGAAGAATCTCTAGATGCGAATTCTGAGTCGCTGGACTCAAAGGATTTTCTAGCTAAGTTAATCCTGGGAAGATATATAATTATTACTTAATTTGTCTTTAAATAGTTGTTTACTTACAAAGTTTATTTGTCTGAACATATTTGTTATTTTATAACATTGAGAAATTTTTTATTTAATTTGCTTATGTTATCTTTAAAATTCATATTTAATAAATAATATCAGCTACAAGTTTGAATTTTAATATAAAAAATAATTTGATTAATTTAGTTTACATTTTAAATAGCATAAAAAAGAGTTATGTTATAGAGAACGTGGCGTCAGAAGAGGAAAGGACAAAATGAAAAGTGAAATAATATGTTGGGAAGCACATGTGAAATATAGGTGGTCTATGTCGGCTCATTATTCTTTTTGAGTGGATGTTCAATGTGTTGAATTGACCCTCTCCATTCCAATGTTTACCTGAAACACGCTTGCTTTTGTCTCCTCTGCCTCTAATTATATTTCCCACCGTCCACCATCCATTTTTATTTTTAAATGCTGATAATCATTTTTTACTCCTAAAAAATGACACCTAAACTATATATACATACCCTTTACTATTTTTTTTACATAAAAAATTTACTGTAAAAATATTTTATCAACTTTTGATAACATCAAAACATTTATAAATTTATCAAAAGTTAGTGAAAGACGATTTTTCTAAAAGTTATTAATGATTAATTAAACTAATGAGTTGTATTATTAGGTGATGTCAAAAAGTTCAAAAAAATATTTTTTGTTTATAAGAAAATAGTTTACACTTCGAATAAAGAAAAAATTATTAAAAAATTTATATTTTATCAAAAGAACTGTAAATGAGGAAACCATGAAAAAAGAATTTAGATTATCGTAGCATTAAAAATTATTCGAACTCTTGCGCTCGCGCAAATCGTAAGTTAAGAACCATGATAAAATATACAGTAATTGAATCAATATAATTTGAGTATGAGAGTAATTAAATCTCATTTACAAAGTAGATAAAATAAAATTTGCATAATACATGTTCAATTTTTCTCTATACTCGTAAATGCGATAAACACGTAAGTTGCTAAATAATTAAATCATCATGAAAACCCGCAAATGAAGTTCGGAAATGCCTTGTGATTTTTGATTAAAAAACAAACAATTTTAAGATATAAATTTTGCACAAATGGTAAAATATATTGTCAAATGAATATGAAGTCGATTTACATATATTTATACTACCAAAACTAAAGTAAGTTGTTAATATTATGACTGATAAACACTCTCTTGTACTTATTTTAAGATATAAATGTTCTATGTTTGGAGTGCATTTCAAGCGTTTATGGTTGAAAACAATCTATTTATCCCTTGTTTGATTATTCACAGGTTAGGTAATGACTCCGCACAATTTATGAATGAAATTACGATAAAATTGTGACCCCTGAATTTGACTATCACTTACGTATAATCTCCCCTCCTGCAAGTGACACTCAAACTCGAAAATCATGTTTTTGATACTTTTAGAAAAATTTTGAAGGACAACAATATACAAATTAAATAATTCTTTTCACAAAATATGTACATCTCATATATTGCATTCATAGTTTACAAAGTCTCACAAAGGTGTATACCATACAACTACGAGGTGTACCAAAATATTTAAGGTTATAAAGGAAATACGACCGAAATGGTCCTATTTCGATAATAACCTCGCAAAATACAATTTGAGCAATATGTAGGCATAGTCATGTACAAATCAAAAACCTAACAATGTGCACCGCCCACCTCGGTTCTTCTCCTCTGAATGCTCAAATACCGCAGCAAAGCACCCGACTTTACGTCCAAAAGTTTCCTAAACAAGTTTCTGCCAATGTCGAATATGGCAGACATAAAATGAAACATGAGTTTTTACACTCAATAAATCACACTTACCAAATGGACAACATCCCATTATTAAGAAACTAAAATGTATATACAATCTCCTCACAAAAACATCACATTATAAGCATATACACATCACTAAATAATCACATAACTAAATTTAATCACACTCTAAACATATTTATGGTATAGAGTATAATGACAACGTCAAAGTTCACAAAAATACAATTATACACATAGCTAAGGCATACATTTTCATCATTTTTAGCTAAAAATAGCACTCTACGAATGGTCAACCAATACTACGCGTGGTGGCGTGAGACTACGTGTTCTCGCCTCCACTGCACGTAGTACAGGTACAAACAAACGGGTGGTCGGCTCGAACTACGCGTGATCAGGGCGACCACGTGTAATTTGGCACCACAACATTTAGTATGCTGCCTTCCTGCATCAATTTCTAACCATTCTCTAACATCATATCTTATTCCCAACCAAAATCTCAATTAGCAATAACCATTACTACATATATAATGACACAGAACTAATTCCAATCCACTTAATCATGCATTATCAATCTACATTTGGCAAGCCTAATGCATGTCCACTCAAACTTCTATAAAGAACATATAAAACATAACATAAAGTTGGCACAATATATATATTCATTTCATGTTTCCCAACCATAAGTAGCATACCATACCCTTGCAAGACATAACATCATTTCTTCATTAACAATATAGCCAAGGTCACCGTTGAACATATAATCATCCAATCACATACACATAGTTTTCATGGTTATGAATGAATACTTCTAATTCATTCTAATGCAACCTTTCATGCACTTAGAATCTTACTTTCATTTACGCCTTAATTGGTCATTTCTTTTGGCGTTTGGAAACGGGCCTCGTCAATTATTACCCAATCAAATTGATGATCAAAATCTACTAACCCTTCATTAACTCCAATTTCTTACACTTTTCCTTCTAATACCATATACAAATCTACTAACCCTAATGCATACCCTCTCATCAATTATTACCCAATCAAATTGATGATCAAAATAACCTTAATAGAGCCCGAAGAAACTTACCTAAGTAACGATACTTTAAACCGAGGCTTGGAAAACCCAAACTCGTCACTTTGACCTAACCGTTTTTAAACACCAATTTCAGGTACCCAAACCATGAATTATCACAAAAAATGGTTACTAATGGATAGTACATAGATTAAGCTTTCCAACAAGCCATATTTAACTCAAATCAGAGCTTGTATGAACGAAATATTGTGTCTGAAAGTTAGGTATGCATGAAAAACGGGATTGAATAATTCTATACGATAAAACTTACCAAATTAAGAGCTCTAATCGATTCTAAAACTCTAAAATGCAAAAATTCGATGAAGGTTAATGAGATTTAGGGTTTTTAAGCTTTGGAATGGTAGGAGGAGAGAGAAAACGTGAATGGAATTGACTGCAGAGAGAGATAGGCACATATGTGTTTATATATAAGTTCGGTTTGGACAATTTTACCCCTGATTCCACTGATTCCACTGATTCACTCCACCCTCAGTCTTTCTCTTTCCCGATCGACTTAAACACACTCGATTTTTTTAACAATTTCTCATTCGTCGACTCAACTACTATTTAATTAAATTGCAAAAAATTTATTCATATTTTTATTAAATATTTTATTTAAATTTAAAATAAATGTAAGATGGAGGGCATTACATTTGGCTTCACATTTAGTGGTATTAGAGCAGGGATTGTGCTAGAAAAATGTTTTAATTGCATCATTGTGTGTGAAACTAAGTTTTGAAGATGATGATTTTTGGAGGATGGAGCCAGCTAACCATGTATTGCACGAGGCCATCAAGTACCGAGAGTCTGTGCAAGGGGGGATCCGTCTGAGAGCACAGTGAGCAGCAGACATGCCCTGATAATTAACCTTTAGTCCTAACCTACTTACATTTCTACAAAATGATGCAAAGAATGATGACTGAACAAGGGGTTCCAATGGGAGTCAGTGATAATAGAAATTTTAAAGAGGTGCACAGACAAGGTGCAAGGTCCTTTGAAGGTACCACAGATCTCGCCGAGGCAGAAGATGGGCTTAGACACACCGAGCAGATTCTTAACCGTATGCAGTGCACTCCAGTGCAAATGTTGAGGTACACCACCTCACTTTTGGATAGAGATGCATGGAATTGGTGGGAAACAATTCCCAAAATTCAGAACGATACCCTTACTTGGGATGATTTTAGAAGGGAGTTTGGTAATAAGTATACCCCTACCTTGTATCGAGACCGGGAGAATATTGAGTTTATGGAACTTAAACAATGATGAATGACTGTTGTGGAGTATGGGGTAGAATTTACGAGGCTTTCTCTATACACGCCAGAGGAGGTATCTACAGATGAACAGAAGAGAGTTCGTTTTGAGCAGGGGTTGGGATTTGACATTTACACCCGAATAGTAGAAAAACTGCCTACATACCAGATTTTCTAGAGACCGCTATTAGCACAGAGGAGTTGGTGGCCAAGTAGGGCCGGCGTGAAGGAAAGAAAACGAAGATATCAAAGAGATTTAGATTCATTAAAGGGGATAAAAAGAGTGATTCTGAACCCTTCGAAGTGTATTCTAGAGGTAGTAGACATGTGGGAGATGATTTTTGAGGCAAAGGAAAGTAAGTGGTTGGACACTTGACTGCTAGGCTCCAGAGCGCAGGTACACATTCAGGTGGGAATATGCGCCCGGTATGTTATTATTGTAACAAGCCATGCCATATTGCTCGGCATTGTTACGCAAAGAGGAGAGATGAGCGAATGGGCACTATAGCTAGAGACGGGGAAACTCCTCAGGCAGCAACTTCGCCGCAGACACCTATGCATGCTGTGAGACATGATGAGGTTACAACCAATCTTGGTGATAGTTTTGGTAAGTTTCTTATACCCATTTATGTTGAGAAGATACGTTAATGTTACATGAGTTGTCCTATGATTTAAGAATGAGTGGAAATCCTTTATCTGTGTCTGTGAGTTAGAGAGAGAGCTACATCTTTAAAGGAGAAACTAATGCACAAATATAGTAACCAAAAAAAAACTAAGAGTAGAGTTGTGAGCGGCAATTAGAATTGCCTAAGTATGACCAAATGACTTGGGAGAGAACTTAAGTAACTAGAGAGAGTATGAGTGTTTTCCTAGGAATTGGGAAAGTTATCTAGAGTACGTGTGGATTAAGTCATAAAAATCGAATTCAGTGAACTTGACTGTTCTAAAAGACCGGCTAAGTCCTGTGAGCGAAAGATAAAGTGTAAATTGAGAATTTAGATAATGAAATAACGCCATTAGGGGAAAATTGACAATGAATATGTGAGAGAAAAATACAAAGAAAGAAAATTATTATAAGAAATCGTTTGTTGAGGATATTGGGAGACTACGGTAATGTACCTTTGAGGATTTGATTGTAGAGTGTGACTATTGAGGTTGCTATCGCTCGTAACTTTCTTTTGAAGGTAGTGCCAGAGTTATACCTTGCATAAGGAAGTGCATTCTTTGACTTCTTAGATATTTTTCTTTACCAAGGGTACGACATTACTTGCATTTCTCGAAAAACTTCTGCATTATGCATTTCTTCCTTCTATGATCGCAAACTATTTTATTGTTTACGTACCTTGGGCTGGCATTACCTGATAGATGAAAGATTGCGAGCATAGATATATATTGTGAAAGTTAGACGGGAGAATTTAAGGCAAAGGAATGGATCGATTTGTAATGACGACAAATGGATATCGGTTTTATGAGTGTAACATGATCCAAAGGGTCATGAATGATTTATTGTGATATTGAGATAAGTGTATGTGCAGTTTAATGTGTAAGGGGAGATTATGTAAATTGGATAAATGAGCTAATTGAGACTTATGAATGAAATACTTGAGGCGTTAGGTGGTTGGAGATGTAAGAGGCAGACAAAATAGTAATTGTAGTAATAAAAGAAGACCATAAAGATCAGAAAAAGATCTTTCATGGGATTGGATTTTTGGGTTGCGGAGTCAAACTCTGATATATTTTAGGGTTTTAACTTTTACAGAAGTTCCACTACATTTGCTTTGTTTATAGTAGAATCGTAAAGGTATGTTCTGGTGCTCGTGTGACTACTCGATGAATAGAGGTTATCTTGAAGTTATATAGTGGTTATTTGAATAAGAAGTGGATTCGACTAGAAGTCGAGGAAAGAGTGAATGTGGTTGCAATGGTCAGTTGGAAGAACTTGTTATAAGTTAATACTAACCATTGTGTAGGAGGGGTGGTTAATACCAGGTATGAAGGATAAAGTAAAATAGAGATTTATGGAATGTGTGTGGATGTTGGAACTCGTGACAGAAGTATAGTGTATTGAAGGCATAATGCCTAAAAGTGAGTGATGTGGAGATGTTGAAAGCTTAGGACATAAGGATGCTTGAAGTGAGGTATCATGAATGGAATATTTGATTTGGGTGATGGAAACAGGAGGAAAAGCATGAAGGCATAAGGAAGTCGTGCAAATGATGGAGAACCTCAGTGTGTTAATTTATGATTAGAGTTGATTTAGTTGCTATGGTTGATTTAAAAAGGGTTGTGTGATTTAAGGTAACAAGGCATCACTAGTGAAGCATGTTTTGCACATGAACGTGATAGTGTGAATCTTAATGTTATCAGGAAGATGTGTATGTAAGTTAAGATGGATCGGATTGAATCCTTGATTTTCATCTTACATGGGAGTGACTTGAGGTATAAAAATATGTTTCTTCTTGTTTAAATGTGCGGCCCTTGTAGGTTGTTAAAAGCCTACGAGTTAAAGTTGTAACGTGTGTGTAAGTAAGTTAAGCTGGTTCAAAAACCTAACCTGCTTCTAATTTCAGGGACATAATTTCTTAAGGGGAGAGCTGTAACGCCTTGAAAATTAACCATTTTATGTTGCATGAGGTTAATCCATTGTGGGATGATGTATATATATGTATAAGTATGTTAATTCAAGGTTGATTGATGTTTAATTGAGTTGGAATGATGTTTAGAATATGTGACAAGTATGTATAGATAAGGACATATAGGCAAGGAATCGAAAGAGAGACTAAACCGTAAAGTAGTGCTGGAAAAACCTAAATAACGAATATTTATTGGTGCCTAGACATACATTGTTCTTCATGAAGGATAAATAACGTCTGTTTAGCCTATGTTATTCTGTGTTTTTTCCTAGAAATTTATTTTTGACTAACTTACGTTAATTTCAAAATAAACATACGTTATCGGAGGGCCAAACATGTCATTAAATAGGCAGAACACACTTCATTTCGGGATAAAACATCCCACAACCCTCCCAAACATTCTGCCAAATTCAAAACACATTCCCAAACCTCCCTAAACATCAGAGCAACCCACTAACTCGTGGATTTCAGCAAACAAACAACATATCGATCCATTCATTTGATTTCCTCTTGGCTAGGGTTTTGAGGAAAGGTAAGATTTTTGATTTAAGGCTGAAATTTGTGTGAAATCATGTGCATTTGGTAGGGTTTTCTTTGGTTTTTATAGTAGGTTAAGATTCAATAAACTATTAATAGAAAACAAAAAGATTTGATGAGATTTAAGGAATTAGGGTTTATGGGAGAATTTCTAGATTGTGAGGAATTTGTTAGATAAATGAGAAACTAAACATTGAATGTTGCTTATAACATGAAATGTGTTACATTTTGTATAAGAGACAATAAAAAGAATACGAATCGGGGATTTTTTCTGAATCGAGTCCACGGGAACGCATGGTAAGTGTTTGTTGACGCGTGGTAAGTGGTTAAACTGTTGTGAATAATGTTGTTATTGTTGAAAAGATAGCAAAATATAAGCTAAAAGTAAGACTTGACTTGTTTGTGCTTCATGTGGACCTTTTGTGACCCCCGAATTTAAATATTACCTGCGTATACTTCCCTCCTACAGATAACACTTAAATTCGGAAATCAAAGTTTGAATAAAACAAAGACAAATAAAGTTCAATACAATTTTAAATTAGGAAGGTTCAAACGATTCCAAACCCATTCACAAACATATATATATATAAATGTAAACTTCTTTACAAAATTTATAGGTTATAACAGAAATGAGATTCCAAATGAATCTATTTTCAATTATAACCCTTTCAAAATATATGAAATTTAAATGTAACATTGTCATGTACAAAGTAATGCTATTCCAAAGTATATACAATGCACCTCGGTTCCTCCTTGTATTAACTTCCAAAACTCCGAGCACTGCAACTTATCACGAGCAAAAGTATTCTTTCTAACGTCCTGCTGAGCATTAGAGGCAAATAATTGCGTGAGATATACTCAGTAAGTAACATAACCTTGAAAAGTTGACTTCATTCGAAGACATGTAATTCCCAAGCATAACATTTCCACATTTAACATCTTATTTAACATATCATTTTCCCTAAAAAAATAGCCACAGTTATGAGTTACCTTGCACGTTGACAAAACAGGAGATTGGCATGCAGATCGTCCATCTCAATCGTGGTTCTAGGAACCATGCTCAAGATGGTTCAATTTTTCCATCTTTTAAGTGGACAGAACAATCATCTCGATCGAGGTTCAATAGATATCGATCGAGATACTTCATTGTCAACCAAAGTTGATCGGTAGAGTGATCATCTCGATCGAGGTTGTGTTCAATCTCGATTGAGATTGATCAGCCTTTGAGTTGTTCCCTTTCTAGAATGCCAATCTCGATCGAGGTTGAATTCAATCTCGATCGAGATTGATCAGCCTTTCCCTCGCTTTCTTTCCAGCAGACCAATCTCGATCGAGCTGGATTTTCAATCTTGAGCGAGGTGGATTTTCAATCTCGATCGAGGTTGCTCATCTGATTCATAATGCTCAACACTTAGTCAAATTTCAATGCATATTCACTGTATCAATAACCTATGATTCAAACATATCAAAATAATGACACATAATCATAATCAACAATCCAATTCACAATATTACATGCACACATTAATATCATATCCATAACTTCAGCTACTAACATCTCTAAATCATGGCATAACTCATACCTATTAGACCAATTCAATTCTCAATTATGTAATCATGCTAATCATATATATATATATATAAATTCCAACCCTTACTAACACAATCAAGTTTCAAGTTATACACTCCTATAACTTCTCACCATTCATATAACATCCATATAAACATATTCCCCATTACCTTTCACCACCACCAATAATCATACATTCCATTAACTTTTAATGATATATATGTGTGAATGAATGATAATGCATTTCTAAAGTCTTTTTCCACAAATTTTCACTTTCAATATCCCATATCACTCTTTTACTAGACTTTTAACAGACGTTTGCAAACGGGCCTCGTTGGCCAGTCCCAGGGCGATATACTATGTCGGATGAACCCTTTATCAAGCAGTTCTTCAAACTGCTTCTTTAATTCTTTTAGCTCAGCTGGGGCCATGCGATAGGGTGAAATTGAAATAGGTGCAGTACCAGGGATAGTCTCTATCTCAAAATCAACTTCCCTGTTAGGTGATAGTCTGGGTAAATCCTCTGGGAATACGTCCGAAAACTCTCGTACCACTGGAACATCAGCAACTCCCACACTGGTGCTCGTGGTATCGACCACACTAGCTAAATAAGCTTTTCCTTAATTAAACTTATTGCTTGAACCGCCGAGATTAAACACGAAGGTATTACCTTTCTCTCTCCAACAAACAATACCTCTCGACGTCCATCTACATCAATCAACACTTCTTTTGCAAAACAGTCCAAAATAGCCCTATGTC
>CANYCX011012727.1:0-10078 GCA_948193385.1 Breynia disticha f. nivosa | reverse complement strand
GACGCTAAATTTTGCGTCAAGCGTTTTCGCGTCCAAATTTAGCGTCCAATTTTTTGGACGCTAAATTCACTTAGCGTCCAAATATTTGCATTTAGCGTCCAAAAATTTGGACGCTAAATGCGCGTTTTTTTGTAGTGAACATAAAAATATAGGGACAAGTTGAACTTGTGTTGCTTACCTCGCCCAAAAGCACCTAGCGTCTCAGTTTTGTACCGTTCTCGCTGCGATTCAAATTCCCTATTATTAACATTAATAATTTCATATCAACTTTATGTTCATATAATTACATCAAATAAATGAACAATGCCCAAAATGTGCATGTATCACATTATGTTCACTTCCAATGTTCCACTTACCATTACCACTCTTACTTTCCTTCACACCAAACTTCATTAATGTCTTAAACAAGTTCGTTTAGCTATATTTTCATGTCAAATACCCACCAACATACCCTACCATCCTAGTTTACATTTCGCTCCTTCAAACCCAACAAATATTCTTAACATTTTCTTCAATTTGTCCCATATGAAACTACACATTCAATTCCATACTTAAAACACTCTTAATATACACCAATTAAACTTACCCAAGTGATAAAATGCAATAAGAATTACATTTGTGCAAAATCACCACTCAAAATCCAATTCCCGTCACTTTATAGTGCAGTCCTTTCCACAAGGTTTTCGAGCTCCTAATCAGTGATTCAACATAAAAAAAGGTTAATATTAGGTATTACACATCTCAAGGTTTCCAAAGAGCCATCATTTTCTCAAATCAGAGCTAAAATGGGACAGTTATGGGGTTTTGAAAGTAGGGTTCAGAGAAAATTGGGATTGAAGAGAATGGAAGAACCTTTACCTTGATTCAACCCCGAATCGATCCTTGGAACTTTCCTAGCTTCAAGAATTCGTGGGTTTGGCTGGAGAAAAGGAGATTTTCGGTGGAGAGGAATCGAAGAGAGATATGTCGCGGGAGTGTAGGAGTAGAAGAAAGAAAAGAATAGTTTTAGCGTTGTTTAGTGGGCTTGGTCCACTTTGCTTCGTATTTCCCTTCTAACTCGGTTCACATTAAATCCCGACTTCAAAATTCCCGAAGTTTATAATTTTTCAAAATTCCTAAAGTCCTTCCTGATTTAAAATAAATCTCAACTCTTCCCTCAATTAGTTACCAAAATAAAACGCGAAACATTTCCCCTTATTTTTTACATATTTCCTTTTTAAATTTTAATTAATTCTAACCCAGCCCACATTAAATCTCGACTTCAAAATTCTCGAAGTTTATAATTTTTCCCAAATTCTTAAAGTCCTGATTTAAAATAAATCTAAACTCTTCCCTTAATTAGTTACCCAAATAAAACGCGAAAAATTTCCCCTTATTTTTTTACATATTTCCTTTTTAAATTTTAATTAATTAGGAATTTTTGGGCGTTACAACAACTCTAGGAAATATAAACCGTTATTAACGATTCCACTTCCATAATAAATGTTTCCATGATAAATACTCATATTTTTATTTCCAATAACCAAAGTAAAACCGTCATTGTCCAACGCTGAAACTGAAACAATGTTCCTACTTATTGCAGATACATAGTAACAGTCCTTTAACTATATTTCTAGCCCCGAAGGCATACATAAACTATAGTCTCCAATTTCTATGGCAGCCACTCTTGCCCCATTTCCGACTTGGAGATCAACCTCTCCCTTTGAAAACACTCTCATATTTCGTAGTCCTTTCACATTCAACAAATGTGAGACTCACATCTGGTATCCACTACCCATGATGTCAAAATAAAAAGATTCACTTCTATAACATAGATATCTGAAGACGATGTTCTTACAACATCCTTCTTCCCTCCCAATAATATAGGACAATTTCTCTTCCAATGCCCACTCATTTGGCAATGGTAGCAAATGTCCAAAGGAACAGGCTGAAAACCATCCTAGGCTTTTGTTGAGGTAAAACCTCCAACATAGGCTTATGGACTTGCTTGGTTTTTCCTTCTTTGCCTTTCCATGAAGTGGATTGGAAAACCTCCCGAGGCCATTGTTGAGGTACCACCTCCAACTTATGGTTTGGTTTGTTTCGGTCTTTCTTTTCCTACCATTCATCATATCCTTTTAAGGATTGAGCGCAGGGAAATATTCGCGTTATTCACATCAAATCCCACAACATATACAATATTACATAAAACATATAACACATTCTCATTCATCAAGTTCATTCAATAACACATACCATTATATCACGAGTCATCGGTCACGATTCACAACAATGCATAACCATACAAAATTTAACACAATCAGCATAACTAAATCAATGCACATGTTCTCGATCACAAGTCCATTTCATATCATAACCATCACGCATTCATATTCAGGCAACCAACATGTATGCATAATGAATGCAAGTGCAATGCTAATGCATTGTCCACACATATGTACCACGAGGTCTGAAACTTCAGGTCTAGCCCAGCATCAAATCATCGAGCTCTGGCTCGGCATCGAATCATTGGGACTGGCCCGGCATCAAGCTCTCGCTTGGCATCAAATCACATTTGGGCTTTCTCACAATTGGGATAATCCACCATTTTATGACAATTCATCGGGCCTCGCCCAGCATCGAGCTCTCGCTCGGCGTAAACATAACACCAAGAGTCAAGCTCTTGTGTTCTTAAACATTTGGGCTAATCCCCCATTTTATCACATGTAAGCCATAGGCTCCCATATCTCAATGCATGAACATACACGTGCTCATACCAAAATAATAATGTTATGTATGAATGCAACTTCATGCGATTCATCTCAATTCTCTCAAAAACATATGCACATGAATGTTCCACAATCATCCATACCATAATATCAGTCAACATATTCATAACAGCCAACAAATGGCATCACCATCATTCACATATGAAACTCAAAGAGAGTTCAGCACATAATCCATAAGGAACATTCATATCGCACATGACAATGTAACATGATTTACTACATCATTCTCAATTATATAATCACATATAACATATACGGCCAACTCGGCCCAAACAATTACCAATTCATACGAAACACTCATAGCATGCATTATAAAGTTCAACATTTTCATTATAAGCTTTATGCTTATGTTCATACCACACTTAGCACCTCGTTCACACATTTTCATGTACTTTTATTCTCTTCTCTAAGTCATTTTCCACATAATTAACATACATAAATCATCCAAGATTATGTGTTCTTATCCATACGATTCATAACGAACCAATTATATAACCCTTAACATTATCGCATCCAATTCTTTAAGAATTTCAATCAAAAGACCAAACCATGCTACATTTCACTCTCCACCCTCAATTTTAAACTCAATTTCAACTTCCCAATACCTTTCCCCATAAACCCCTAATTTCATAACCCTAAAAATCACAAAACTTCCATCATTCTCACAAGATGAACCTACATTCCTTAACTATTACAAGCACTTATCAAAACCTACAAAAGCCTACTCCATAATTCTCATTTCACTCAGAAATTTATAGGGTTCAAGAGCTTACCTCGCTAGAAAATCGTAAAAAATGCTAAGGCTTGTGTAGATTCTGTTTCCTTAGCAAAATGTAGGAGTTTTTATGTGTGGAGGGCAAGATTTTGATTTTCAGAAGGGTAGGAAAGGTGGGTTTCGAGCTTGAGGTGAAGAGGAAATGGTGGGAGGTGTTTAGGCTCGAGTATGTGGTTTTTCTCTCTCTTCTTTTTTTGTAAAAAATGCATTTCATTAACATTCTGGCAGATAGAACGACCATAGAAAACGACATCTGGCCATTCCATTCGACCGTTCTTAGCTGAACAGCCATGGGAATGGCCTCCTGGCCATTCCATGTGGCTGTTTCCAGTGGAACGGCCATGGGAAACAACCTCCTGGTCATTTCCTGTGGTTGTTCCCAACCACTGGAAAGTCAAACTTCTGTCTTTTTTGCACGATTCAAGTTCTATTTGGTCGCCGACTTTTGGGAACATTTTTTAGGCGTTACATCAAACACTGTTATATACTCAAATTCTGTTGTAGAATCTGCCATTGTGGTTTGCTTAGAGCTCCTCCAACTGACAACTCCTCCATTCAACATGAATATGTATCCCGATTGTGCTCTTGAATCGTCCTGGCTTGTCGGGGCCGCAACATCAGTGTATCCTATAATAGTGAGCTCTTGTTGACCTCTAAACACTAAGAACAAGTCTTTAGTCCTTCTTAAGCACATAAGAAATGTCTTAACTACAGACCAGTGGATCTCTCAGTGATCCTGCTGGAACCTACTGGTTATACTCAGTGCATGAGCAACATCTGGCCTAGTATATAACATAATGTACATAATAGATCCTATTGAAGCATATGGGACTCTATTCATACGTTCTCTCTCTTCTTTAGAGAATGGGTAATCCTTCTTAGAGAGAATTACCCGTTACTGTAAGGGCAACAATCCCTTTTTGGATTGTTCTATACTGAACTGCCTCAGTATCTTATCTATGTACTTTTCTTGACTTAGTCCAAAGAGACACTGCGATCTATCTCTCTACAAACTTATACCAAGTATAACCTCAGCTTCCCCTAAGTATTTCATTGAGAAACACGTATTTAACCATTGCTTAACTTGTTGCAATGCTGAAACTTCATTTCCAATAAGCAAGATAACATCGACATACAACACAAGGAACACTTCTACGCTCCCATTGAACTTATGATATACATAAGGCTCATCATCGTTCTTAGTGAATCCAAACTCCTTAATGGATTCATCAAAAAAAATCTCCCAATTTCAGCATGCTTGCTTAAGTCCATAAATGGACCTCTTAAGCTTCATACCTTACTAGGATATTTTGGATCGACAAATCTCTCATGTTGTTTCATGTAAACATACTCGAGGAGGTTTCCATTCAGGAAAGCTGCTTTGACATCCATTTTCTATATCTCATAGTCCAAATATGCAGCTGTGGCAAACAATATCCTAATGGATTTGATCATAACTACTGGCAAGAATGTTTCATCATAGTCGATACCATGAACTTGCTTGAAACATTTTGCCACTAGCCTACCTTTGAAGATACCTCTGGGCTTCTCTTTGAAAATCCACTTGCAATCAATTACCTTAGAACCTTCCAATGGATCAATCAAGTCCCAAACTTGATTATCGTACATTGATTGCATCTCAAATTTTATGGCCTCTTGCCATTTTTTTGTATTAGGACTTTTCAAGTTCTCTTGGTAAGAAGTAGGTTCATCTTGATCAACGATCGTGATGTCCTGTTCGTTAGTTAAAATGGACCCGTACCTATCGGGTTCCTAATGTATCCTACCTGATCTTGGATGAAAGCTTGTCCGATGTTAACCTTTTAACATACGCTTTGCATCCGCAAATCCTTAGAAAAGGCCCAGTCTTTATCTCATATGGTGTCTTTTCAGCTACTTTAGTAAGAGACCTATTCAGTAGAAAAGCTACAGTCTCTAGGGCATAACCCTAAAATAATATTGGGAAACCAGTTTGAACCATTATTGACCTAACCATGTCCAACAAGGTTTGGTTCCTCATTTCAAACACACCATTCCACTGAGGTGTCCTCGGAGGTGTGGGTTGTGGTACTATACCGGAATCTCGCAGATATTGGTCAACCTCTAGGCTCATAAATTTGCCACCTCGATCAGATCAAATAGCTTTGGTATGTCTACCTAGTTGGTATTCTACTTCATTATTAAAATCCTTGAACTTCTCAAAGGTTTCTGACTTATGCTTCATTAGATAGATATAGCCATAAGGATTATAATCATCAATGAATATGATGAAGTAGCTATAACCACCTCTGGTGGCTTGTGTACTTAGTGGTCCACATACATCAGAATGTATTAAATCCATCAGTAACTAGATCTCTCTCCTTTCTTGTTGAAAGGATTTTTGTTTTCTTGTGAATGTACTATTCGCAAATGTCTAATGATTTCCGATCAAAAGACCCAAGAGCTCCATCCTTATGGAGTTTTTTGTAAGTGTCTCTCACTTGCATGTCCTAAACAAAAATGCCAGAAGTAAGAAAGATTAAGTTCATCAGACTTAGCTTTCTTATTTTTTACGTTATAAATAGGCTCACGACTTGATAAGTCTAGAACATACAAAATGTTATTAAAGAATCCCCTTCCATAATACACTTTTCCATGACAAATAGTCATATAGTTATTCTCAATAATAAAAGTAAAACCATCATTTTCCAAGGTTGAAACTGAAAAATGTTCCTACACATTGTAGGTACATAGTAATAGTCCTTTAACTTTATCTCTAGCCCCGAAGGCATATATAAAGTATATTCTCTGATCTCTATTGTAGCCAGTCTGCTCCATTTTTGACTTGGAGACCAACCTCACCTTTTGAAAGCACTCTCCTATTTCGTAGTCCTTTGACATTGCAACAAATGTGAGACCCACATTCGGTATCAAATATCCATGATGTTGAAATAGAGAGATTCACTTCTATAATGTAGATCTCTGAAGAAGATGTTCCCACAACATCCTTCTTCCCTCCCAATAATATTGGACAGTTTCTCTTCCAATGCCCACTCATTTGGCAATGGTAGTAAAAGTTCAAAGGAACAGGCTGAAAAAAGATCTTAGGCTTTTATTGAGGTAAGACCTCCAACATAGCCTTATAGACTTTCTTAGTTTTTCCTTCTTTGCCTTTCAATAAAGTGGATTCAAAAACCTCCCTAGGCCATTGTTGAGGTACCACCTCCAACTTATGCTTAGGGTTCATTTCGGTCTTTTCTTTCCTACCCTCAATCTTATCCTTCTCAAGGATTAAGCACAGGGAAATATTCGCGTTATTCAGATTCAAATTCATGTTCTACAAAGAAAAAATTATCAAGGTCAGATATGAGGTCTTTTCGACAAAAGATCTCCAACTCAATAATGGATTAATATCCCTTTAATTAATACACTTGTTAGTGACAGGTATCGTAGGACCGAGATCCACTTTTCGCTTCTTCAAAGACTAGCCTACTTAGGTAGGAATCCATCCAATCATTTTCCTAGAATGACTCTTGGTGTCTAATGGGACTAGCACTTTCGTGCCGGGGTACTTCCTATTAATTGCCTAGGGCTGACGCACCGTCACAGACCCATGTTAAGTCCAAACCTACAATTAACGTGCTAATCATGACACTAATCTACCCCCACTCTCACATGGCGGTATACATAACATCGATCATATCCCTGCCTCACAAAGAAAATCTAACGTGCTCAGCTTTGGCATGACTCACGCTTCGACGTTCGATGCCTCGATGGGTTGTTAATTTAGGAAGGCAATTTGCCTTTCTTACTATTTTTGAGCTTAAGTTGTTTGATATTCGATGGCTTAGCATGGCAAATGCGAATTTGACATTTGATAAGATTCGCATTCAATCATCAACGTATAACATGTAAAATTCTAAGTGCAGAAACGTGAACGTGCAATCATGGGGCATTAAACCTAAAACTAGGCCTATACTATTACATATTACAGTCTTTGGGCTTTAAGTCCATCTCTAATGGGCTCTCCATCCTTCCTTTTTGGGCCTTCATATCTGGACTCCCTTTCTTCTGGGTTGGACCTTCATTTCTATACTAAGTCTATCCTAAACATTGTCTAATGAAATAGGCTCAGTAGGCCTTTATAAAGCCAAATAAATAAATAGGCTCATAAGGCCTTTACAACCCAAAAATCAGGCCATTGAAATGCACCATGCAAACCATTAATCACATAAAGTCCTAACACCCATTTGGGGCCAAGGCCCACATGCTCAAAATAAGATGAAATGCAACCCTAAATATGGCAAATCCATTTTAAGTTTTTTAAGTCGAAGCTGTTTAGAGAAATTGTGCCTTTGAACTCCTTGAGTTAACCCAGTGATGGGCTTGTTCCAAGCCCAAAATCAATTATGGAATGAATGTACTCAAGTATCACAAACGAAATTTCCACTGAAAAATTTCAATTTAGTCTCTAAACTTTGACAAAATCCTTTTTAGGTCATTTTAGATCCCTAAGAATTAAACTAGTCCAACTAGTTTAATAATTATTTCTAAAAACACCTAGTTTAGGATTTTTCAAATTTTAGGTAAAAATTTAAATTATGAACAGTAAAAGTGAAAAGTAACCAATAACCCTAATTCACATGTTTTATGGTAAATCAACCCCTCCTAATTTCATAAAATCCATTTTAGGCATAATTAATTAAAACTATGTGAAAATAGTTATTAAACATCACATTATGTACCTAGTTTTGTATTTTATGAAATAAATAATGTACAAACACATGACCAGCCAATTTTGGGATTAATTAAACATAAAATTTACTTTTCTAAGTCAGAATTAAACCCTAATTAACTGCCCTAATGATACAGCCCACGTTTTCATCAAACTAGCCAATAATTTCATCAATTTATGCATTAATTGATTAAGGTCACTGCTTTGATACCACTGTTGGGTTTTCTGACATGTTGTAAACTAATGGCAGTAGAAAACAATCACATACGGATTAGCAGAAACATGTACTAGCACAAAGAGTAAGAATGATTCACCTTGTTTGTCAAGAATCATATAAGATTTTGAGGAAGGAAAAACACCACTATGATCAACCCTATGACCTGCAACTTTTCCTCACTTTTCTCTCAAGAAAAACCCTAAAATTCTCTCTTGAATTTAGGTGGAACTCATGTTTTTGTGAGTGTTTAGAGGGGGGGGGGAGACAACTCTTGTAAAAAAAGACTAGGGTTTTTTTGTTTTTATAAAGAAGTGTTTTAACACATTAAACTTCTTAACAATCCTAATGCCATTAGGACTTTGTTAAGTGTTTAATTAAAACAAAATTCTTTAAAAACAACCTCCAAAAACATGACTCTCATGTGCATAATTAACGAGAATTCTTCTTTTAATTTATCCTACATTGATCTTATATTAATTTAAGACAAATTTCCTTGATTTTCTCTCTCTTATTTCTTACATATTTTCCACTTAAGAAATCATATTTAATAAATAATCTTTGTCTTAAAATCATGTAAGAAATATTATTTCTCATCTATATTGGGCCTAATTACCAAAATTCAAAAGCCCCATCAGCTCAATAGCTGGATTTTAACCTAAGGTGAAAAACCGAAATTACCCTTTTAAGTTTTTTCGTCATCCATGTGCGATCTGTGAACCCCAAAATCCATAATTCCATTTTTAAAAAATCATGGTTTTTGCACAATTTTTTTCTTTTGTTTTTTAAAACAAAAATAGTATGAGGGAGAAAACCATTTGAAATAATGTTTACAAATCATTTCACAAAGACCAATGTTGGCCATTCACGAAAATAGCGTCTGAAATGTGGAAGTAGTGGAAACCATTTAACATGCTATGTTTTTTAATCACATCTATACTAATGTAAGCATAGATATACAATCATCCACAAAAAACCTAATTAGGAGCTCGACCTTCAGTATCGCACCGCTTAGCCTTGCCGACCATGTAGTTCCGTCAATAGTACCCGTCCCTCTGCACAAAATCAAAAGCAAAACAAAGGTGAGTATATAGAAATACTCAGTAAGTAACCCTAGTGTTGTTAAGCTGGGGCGCAGGGGAACCTTCGGCCTACAAGGGTGTGCTTGTGGAACCCAATTTCCGTATTCACTGCTAAATTCCTCAATGGCTCACCATAGCCATGCCACAAATAATTCATTTAGGTGTTTTATGCGTTAAGGGATCATCCTAAACCAATATCTCACTTTAGATAAGCATTAGTACATTATTCGGGTTAAAACTAGGTTTCGGGACAAAAATAACGTATGTTTAACCCTGAGTAATGTACGTTATGCTTCTACCTTTTTCCAGGTTATGAATAAAGTAGGTTAAGAACAAGTAAGGTAGGTTTAGCTTTGTTAACGTACGTTATTATGCACACTAACGTTGTGACGCCCAAAATCCTCGAAGTTCATTTTATATGTAAAGACGAAAAACGCCCTATATTTTTTTTTTCTTTTTGAAACATGAATTGTATACCTTAAATCAGAGTATTTAATAAACAATGTATTTCGTAAATGCGGAAGC
>CANYCX011012349.1:0-10434 GCA_948193385.1 Breynia disticha f. nivosa | reverse complement strand
GGGTTGAGTACATATATACACTCAATATCTTTTTTTATTACAAACTAATTAAAAATTAAAACTTTTTTCATTATAATTTATTTAATTACATTTTGTACGTAAAAATCTTAAGCAATCATTTGGTTAAACATATATATTCGTTCTTCTCTGGACTACAATATATATATAACAACAGGACGCAAATCCTCCCTGACTTTAACTAAAACTGAGGCAAATTTTGCATGTGTCTCCTAATTCATAATCAACAACTCCACCAGTATGATGTGGGGAAAGAAATTGACTCGATCCGAATAGCAAAAGAGTGTTAGGATTCTTTGAATTCGAAGTCACAGAAGAATAATTTGTGGTTGTTGGTGATGAATAAGGTGGCGAGGATGGAGAACTCTTTGTGGTGTTCGTGGAGGTGGAGCTCGGCTTTGTCGTCGAGTTGCTCCAAGTCGAAGAACATTGGGGGGAAGTATGGGTGTAGGGTTTTTGCAGATGTTATGAAACAACTTAATAGGTTGTTGTTTAGGTGGGTGGATTGTAATTGGAGGTTGTTAGAAGAAAGTGGGCTGTAAAAAAGCCTAACAAAACAGGAAGAAAACGTACAAAAAGCAAAATCGAAAAGTCAACTGCAATTTTAAAAACAAATATGGAATAACAATAAAAACCCCAAAAAAACTGCAATTAATTTTGAAAAAATTGTATGAGGTGTAATTTTCCCTATATATATATGCATTCAAGCCCAATAAAAAGCCCGAACTCGGACCATCTTCTCCACTTATAAAAACCTCGACTTTCAATTCCAATGCTACAAAAGAAAAAAAATGGAGGGAAATTACTGGATTTCACCAGCGAAAAAACGTCGTCATTGTAGTGATTCATTACTCGCTAAAATCAAAGGTATATCCCTAATCACAATTACTCAATCGATCTCATTAATTGAGAAAAACGTCGTCATTTTAATGTTTTCCTTGAAGGTTTCACGAAATCGTTACTGAGAGATATTAGTGAAGGACGACCTCCTACAATTCTTATCAACAAGTTTCGAAATTACTGTACGAATCCTGATTGTGACTGGTGAGCTAAAACGGTTTCCCTTGATATTAGCTGGATTGGATTTGAAACGGAGTAGTTTGATCTATGATTATGTGTGCGAATTAAATTATTTAATTTTTAATGGAATGGAAAATCTAGAGCTTTAAATTTGATTAAATCTTTCGATATTTTTATGATTCTAAACTAGTTTTTGTTTAATTATTTAACGCGAATCAGCTTTATTATTTTATTTTCAAAAAAATGTTAGTCTTACATTGAGAAATTTAATTATTAATTACTAACGAAAATTACCTTAACTATTTTTTTTTTAAATTGAAGATTGCAGCAATTAGAGGACTGATTTTTATGATGTGCAATTTTGCATAGAGAATTTCGGTTAAAATTATCTGGTCAGATTTGCTTTGTTTATTAATTTGTTGATGAAATTGAATCATCTGATGATTTGCAGTAGTTGTTTCTCTGATTCTTCGAAAGGGAGAGAAGTGATTACGTTGCAGAGAGAATGCAATGTTCGTAGAATTGGTACGCTTAAATGTGGACTGATTCTGATGTTTGTTGTTTGGTTCTTGTTTTGTGACTTGAGCTGTTGTTATTTTCAGATGTATTGTTGAGAGTGCTAGTTATTGTTCAGAAATTATTACAGGAGAACAAACATGGTTCGAAGAGAGACATATATTATATGCATCCATCTGTGTTTTCAGGTCTGTATTTTTGTGTAAAATTTGTGTTGTCAAATGAGGTTGTGTGATTTGAATAGTCATTTAGCTCAATCTAGTCCAATTTTGTTAATAATTTGACTGTATGTTTTGGTTTTATGTTTTGTCGGGAGCAGATCAGTCTGTTGTAGATCATGCAATCAATGATATTTGTATCCTTTTGCAGTGCAGTCGTCATAACCTGAATGTGGTCAGTTCTTCTTTATTTGTTTTTATTGTTCTGCTACTGATTAATATGATTTTCTGGCCTTAAAATTTTTGAAACCTTCAATACATGTGCGTTGGTAGTAATTTGTATTGTGAATAGAAACACATAGCATCTTGGACTCATTTGAATGAATTTTACACTATATTATTTCATCACTTTTGTTGTCTATCACTTTTTATTTGAGTCACTGGAGAAACCATAGGCTCTCATTTATGATAAAATTTTCTTTCAATTTTTTGTTTCTGATGCTATTTTAGAAAAAATGTTTACTTTTTATGAAATTTATCAAACTGTTAATGCTTTCTTGCAGGTTTCTGTTGGAAATGGGTTAGTGCTTTGAGATGAATCGATGAAGCAGATTTAAATATCTGGACTTGAAATGTTGTCTGCAAGTTGGTAGGAAGACTTAACCTCTTTCTCGCAGGTTGTTGATGGGCTGGTTGAGATTCATGGAAGCAGGAAAGAAGTTTGATTGCTTGAATTCTCCAAGCACAGTAAGATTGAGAGAAAAACATCTGCATAATTATCAGATTGAGAAAAACATCTGCATAATTATCTGCACCACTTGCTAGAACATGATTGATTGATTCATATGCAGGCTCATCCCATTCCCGTGCACGTTGAGGATGTCAAAGGTGAGAATATTGTTAAAGCTGAATTCTGTATAGGATTGTTTGAAAGTACATTTTGTCAGCAGTCATGTGTGCCGTTGATTTTCATAAATCGTATCCATGCTTAATTTTCTCATATGATATCCTCTTTCTTGTTCACAGATATTGTTAGTGTTGCTGAATACATTTTGATTGTGGAGAAGGAATCAGGTGAAATGCCTCACTCGTGATCTTCTGGCAAAAGAGAGAGTACATTCTATTTTGATCACTTGCCTAAAAAATCATAATTCGATGTCGGCCTGTAGTGTTCCAGCGTTTAGCAAATGATCGTTTCTGTAATGCAAACCGCTGCATTATCATCACAGTAGGCTCAAGTTTCTTTCTTTTCTTTTCTCAAGTTTGTTATACTCTGCAAGATGTTTCTTTAAACTTAAAATTAAGTTGCTAATTCTTCTCAGGGAAGAGGATATCCAGATGTTCCCACTAGAAGGTACAAACTTTAGCTTTTAAATCTACTTGCTAGTCAATGATAGTGTTGCTCCGTTATTGCCATTCTAAGAAGCATATGTGGGTTGTTGCAACCTCAGGTTTCTGCGACTTCTCGTTGAGAAGTTATGTCTGCCAGTGTACTGCTTGGTGGACTGTGACCCCTATGGCTTTGACATTCTTACCACCTACAGATTTGGTTCAATGGTTGTCTTCTTAATTCTATTTAATGTTTTTGATGATAGAAAAGTTACATGCCTGTAGTAACTAGTGGGAAGTGTGACCCGATTCTTTTTCCCTTTCCTGTTTCTGCAAACGTTCTACTCTGTCAGCAAATGGCCTACGACGCAAAGTTCCTGCGGATCCCAGATATACTTTGGCTTGGAGCTTTTCCTTCTGATGCCGAAAAGTATGCTCTCCCAGAAAGATGTCTGCTTCCTTTGACGGAAGAAGGTTTGTTCTTTTCCTTTATAATGTAGATATTCCGTCCCCGCTTAGACTAAATCAATTGATCACATAATGAGCTCTAAGTGCCCGAACTCTACTAGGAGGTTTGTGTAATTTATAGCTTTTATTTCAGACAAGAGGCGAACAGAAACCATGTTACGCCGATGCTATCTGCCAAGGGAAGTGCCAAATTGGAAGTAAGAATTTTTTTCTCCCTTTTAAGATTCTCCCTGTGTATCTTGCCTGTTAGTTGTGGCAAAATCACTTGTATTCACATTTCTTTCTTCCATGAAAGGTCGGAACTAGAGATTATGCTGCAGAAAGGGGTGAAATTTGAGATTGAAGCATTGTCTGTGCGTTCGTTTTCCTTCCTGTCAGAGCATTACATACCTTCGAAGATTAAAGGTGGAGTTCATTTTTGACATGCATCTGGGAGCTGGTCGTAATCATCATCAGTAGTATTGCCAAAAAAGGTACACATAACAATGTTATCTTTTCTGATTATAATTGACTAATTGTTCTTTTTTTACCTGCAATGATAATAATTATGCCGGTGATGTGCATTCATAAATTTGAAATTCATTATCCCATCATTAATGATCAAAATCAAATAATTGGATTGCCATGAATTTTGAAAACAGTATTTTGTTATCAGACCAAATGATCTTCATTTAAATGAGATTTTTTGTTTGAAACTAGATTTTTTATCTACATTAATTGTTGTTGTATTTTTTTATTTTATTTTTATTTATTACTGAAATTAAGTGCGACAACACTTATTACATGTTATAATTAGTTGAAACGAGGAACAAATGACAGATAATTTAGATAAAACATGAAAGATAATTTAGATAAAAAAACTTAAAATATTTAATAATGTTAGTATTTAGTTTTTTTTTCTTTTAAAAGGGGTTTGGATAGAGCGGTAAGCGGCTCCCCCTTCCGCTGAATTGTGGGCACCTCGAAGGGTGGGACAGCTGGCCAAGAGATTTAACAAAGCTCCATACCCAACTCCTGACATTCGTCCTATAGCAGCCCACTAGAAACAGAACTAGAATTCGAACCCAGAACATTAGTTAAGGGTGGAAGAGTCCTTTTCACTCAACCACGTGCCCTTAATTTAGTTTGAGATAAACATTTTGTTGGGATATAAAATGGGGACAAAGGAATCATGACAACCTAGCCTGGCCTACACAAAATTGAAAATCCGTCGAATTATAGAAACACACGCATAAATACCGGTCCCGCTTGGTAGCACTTAGAAACTCATCTGAGACATGATTTTGTTTGAGACTTCTATATCAAGTCTTCGTATGTGGTTGTATTGGTGGGTCCGTCCGTGGGGACGTGGGGTTGTTATTTGTTAATGTCATAATGAAGAGAGCACCATTCATTCCCTCTAATGTTCTTATTTTAATAAATGACTGTACTTCTATGAAGCAAATCTCCATGAAATGTGAGGACTAGGGATGACAATTAAATTTGAAATCTGCATAAATTTGTTCTTTATTTTTGTTTTGATCGAACAAGTTCTGGTTTCACCCGATATGGGGATGGGACGGGGATTCCCCGATTGAAAAAATCGAGGATGGGGCAAGAATAGTATCCCTTCCATTCCTGCAGAAATTCCCGTCCATGTCTGGGTTCCCGACAAAGAATCTTCGTCCTCGTCGAGTAACACTTATATCCTTATCTGTTAATGTATATTAATTATATATTTATATTACATATATGTTGTTGTTGTTATATATATATATATATATATCTGCATCATCCTCTTCTTCACTTAAAGAAATGGAGTGATTTATTACTCCCAAAAAGACTTTTAAGCAATCATTACAGCAATCAAGTCCATTAGCTTCCATTTCCACTTCAGCATCCAAATTCATTGATAAATACCTTGACAAAGAAGAAGTGGAAGATATCTGTGTCCTTGAAAAGGAACATGGAGAATCCAATCCTAACTCTCTCTCTCTCTATATATATATATATATATATATATATATTTCAAAAAAATTAATATTTAGTACTAAATTGGGTACGGAGATCCCTGCGAGGATCCTGATATTCGACGAAGACAAGAATGGTATCTAAAATACCACCCCAACGGAGACGGGGTGACGATGGGCTTGGGTTCGAGGTTTCGGGGACGGGGACGGGAACGAGAAAAAGGGTCTCTGAACCCTGCGGGGATCCCGATATCCGATGAAGACAGGAATGGTATCTAAAATACCACCCAACGGAGACGGGTGGCGATGGGTATGGGTTCGAGGTTTCGGGGATGGAAATGAGAAAAGGGGTCCATGAAGATCTCGTCTCTGTTGCCATCTCTTCATATCTCTGAAAGTGTGTATGCTCACTTGTTATCTTCACCTTCTCAATTAATAAAAAGTGTTTCTCTATTGTTGCTAGATCAAAAAATGGTTAGGCTTAATCTATTCTTAATTTGAAGGTTTTAATTAACATTAACATAAATTGCATAATATGTGTTGTTGGACATTTAATTAGAACATTCCTGATTCCCTAATGAGTTATTGTAAAGGCAAAACCAGTGAAATATCAAAGATGGATCAAAGCTTACCCTAGGAGTGGTGCCGAACATAAATGTCCCTACGCTGAAACTCTAACCCCGTGACACTTAACATTTGAAACAACACTTTTCAATTGTTTTCTCATTATTACCTTTCTTTTCTCTTTTATAAAAAAAATAATTTTTTTTGTCCTTGATCTTTGATCAGTTACCAAGATATTTTATTTAAAAACTAGGTGAAACGGTTTCAAAAATTTGAATTCGTACATACTTCTCCTCTCTACATAAACAAATTCTTATGTCACCCGTCTAATGCAGGACGTGGTACATGTCAACATTGCAGGAGATGTAATAGCTCGAGTGTTGGCCCCCTTAGTCTCACTGGATCTTGCAAGTAGTAAAAGTTAAGGCAACTTAAGATTCATGGTACGGGACCATCTGAAATTTTATTTATTGAAATCTCAGATTCAGAGCCAATCAGTCAATGGGAACAATGCCACCCCCAGAATAATAAATGATTGTTATCTTCCTCAATCATAAAATTTCAACCTCTCAAAATTTCATGTTGGTGCAACTTGTTCAAGCCACGAACACAAATGGCCTAAACTACATGAAGTTTTGGAGAATAAGTTATCTGAAAGAGTGATTAGAAAGTTTAAGAAGAAAGTGCTGGATGCTGGTAAGTAGGTAGGGGCAAATTATAATGAATGAAAAATGTAGAGAATCTCTTTGAAAACTACTTGAAACACAACAACAAATGTTAAAGACAAACACCAAACATACACTATGTCATCATTTGAACAGAGTCAAAGTTCTGAGTGAAAGAGAGAGAATCTTCAAGAGAGGACTCTATTCCTATAATTTTCCTACTTCAACTTCACTTTTTTCTGTTTTTGAACAGCTCCAGCTGAGACTCTTTTTCCTTTACCAGATGGCTAGCAATTTAGATGCTCAATTACTACTCAATCATGCACCCATTACTATTCATTTCAGATCCTTTTCAAACTTTTTCTCTTGGCCAGAAAAAATCTCTTTCCCATAAATGGCCAGCACTCAATATTTGACATTTGGAAACCAAAACTGTGTACCTTTTTGGTGTACTCAGTTATGACCTACCCAACATCATTTCAAATCCACACAATTGAAAGAGAAAAATAAACCCAAGTTAGGGAATAAAATTATCACTAGTCCATTCATTCTTATAGATAACTACATAAGTGCCCACTTTAATTCTTTTACTAGACATATAATTTGTACACAAATTTAATTTTTATAATATTTATATTATAAATAATAATATTTAATAAAAAATAACATATTATAAAAGTTTCAATCTCATCAAGCCAAGATCAATACCAAGTACTGACCAATATACTTAATGACTAATTAAAGTGTCATAATTAACAATGCTGTTACAATTGACTTCTAGCGGAGATGGAGACTTGAAGTTGATTAAAGAGTTAAAATTAGTAGTTAAATTGGTAAATGCAGTTAGAACTAATTAAAAAGAAGTGAAAAACTACAAAGCTTGGTAATACTGAACTCTTCCTATGATTCACAGTCCACTTTCAGTCAACTACAAATCAAACTGGAAGATAAAAGTAAAATTAATTATAACAAAAAAGGAAGAGCAAAAATCCCAAAAGGAAAAACAACATAAAGTTAGAGAGAAATTACAGAGGTACTAGTTTTGATAAACTACTCAGATTTGAAGGAATCCACAGCATGCTCAGCTTGTCCAGCAACATAATCCAAAAGACCTTCACCAGGTTTTTCAGAGTCAGAACCATGTAAAGAAGTCTTGCCAAAAAACACAACAGCACCAAGAAAGAGAGCTGTGGATAGGAAGAGAGGCCAAAAGTAGGCCAAGATTGTGAGGAAACTTGGTGCTAGAAAGATTATAGAAACAAGTATGAGTAGGAAAATGAGTATTAGGATTATATGGTACTTGTATTTTAACAGCTTTTCTTGGATCTCCATGGCGATGAAGATGGTGGTGGTGGTGGTGAAGATGAGTGATGGGGTTGGTGTTGGCTTCTTTCAAAAAGGAAGAGAGAGATTGATGGTTGGGGGGTTTTATCTCTCTCACTGTGCAGAGATTCTCTGAGTTAAGTGTTTTCTTTTTGCTTCTTGTTTTCTTCTGCTCTTTTATGGTAGAAAAAAATAACTCTTTTGGGCTGTAAATTTTGTTGGTTTGGCCACTTTGTTTGCCTCGCTGCTAATTTTTGGTATCTTTTACAGTCATTTTTAATGCAAATTCATGGTTTTTGGTAAGGATGCAAAACGGTTCAGAGTCTGACTCAGCCGGTTCGAAATGATTTAGTTTTGATTTGGGTTTTGAACTGACGATTTCGATTCCAGCAGTTTCGATTTCAGTTCTAGATTCGTTTTTTGTTAAAAATAAATCGAACAATCGGTTCAAAACAATAAACAGACGTTCATGAACCTCGAACCATACATAGCCGGTTCTAATAGTTTGATTTCGGTTTCGGAGCCGAATTTTCAGAAACGGCAGTTCCAATTCCAGTTCATTTTTCACCTCTAATTTTTAACCTGAGGTGCATCAAGTTTTTAAAATATTTGAGAACTGTTACAACTTATGTACAATATATCGTTTTGTGCTGCATTTTTCAAATGCTGTCGGCTACTTAACTTTCAAACGAAAGTATGAAACACACTTATGCTTTCAAACCAAAGTCTTTTGTATGTTTGTGGCCAAGATAAGATCTAACATGCAATGCAATAACCAATGCATTATGTTGTTCCAATGTCAAATTATTCCATTCCATATAACTCTCATCTCATTTTTATATTATTAAGTTGCATTCTTAATTGTGACTGTCAGTAAATCTAATTTTATTACTGCAATTTATATCTTTAATTTGTTATTTGTACGTACAATTTCTTTAGTCGTTTTATATTATAATTGTGATTCTTTGGTGAAATCTTCACATGTGACTTCTGAGTTTGAAAACGTATCAGAAGGATTAAAAGAGAAGGAAAATTGCCACTTTTACTTGAATTCAAAGTTATGCCTAGCTTTGTTGAATTTACGTTGATGGGGATAGCTCGATTGAAGGCTAAGGAATTGTATTTTAGGGTTGTGACAATTCGTATTAGTCGTGTTAAAATTATGTTTTATTTTTTCATTAAATATTACTCCCTTTGTCTCTTGAAAGTAGACACAATAAAAATTTCAATGTTTTTAAGAAAATGGTAGTATTTGTTAAAATTAATTGAATCATGTGTTATTATTATTATATCTTTTAAAAGTTTTTAAGTATAAATTCTATCATTAAAAAATTTGTTTCTGAAAAAAAGATAAAAATATTAATATATTTATTATAAATGAGTTTTAAAAACAAATATGCATATATAATAGGATAAAAACATATGCGGTCTCTAAGTAATATTACTAATATTTTTCGGTCATCGAGTAATTAATATTCACTTTACCGATCTCCGAGTAATTGAAAAACGACTGCCGTTAATCTTTTCTGTTAAATTAAGCTAACAGATTAAGAAGTAAATAATTTATCGGTCCTCTATGTAGTCCTTTTGCTTAAATTATTGGTCCCTCTAATCTTTTTGCATAATTTATCGGTCCCTCATTAATACACACGTGACAAGGGCAAGAATGACATTTTAACTTTTCCGTTAGCTTAATTTAACGGAAGGATTAATGGCAGTCGTTTTTCAATTACTCGGGGACCAGTAAAGTGAATATTAATTACTCGAGGGCCGGGAAATTATTAGGGATATTACTGAGGGACCGCATAGGTTTTTACCGTATATAATAAAATATTTTATATAGAAAGTGTGTCTATTTTTATGAGACATATAAAGTATTATCAGTTATATAAACACTGTAAAAATTAAATTTGTGTAATCATGTCATATCTTAATTGTATAATCACAAATTGTATTATCGTAACTTATGAGAAATCGACCAATTGACTTATAATAGTCGCATCACCTGAAAATGAAACGTTGAATGATTGCATAATGGGGAATACATTGTGGAAAGCTCCTTATGCAAGATATGTACATTGGTCGAAACAGATGTATATTCCTTTTGGCCATAGATTATGACATATTCATTCATTTCGTGCTTCAAAAGTACTTCATAATATATAGCAATGTAGGGAGGGATGACTCACTATGTTCTTTTATCATCTTCATAATTTTAAGTTTGTTTTATTTATGGTTTTGGTTAAGTTTGTTTTATTTGTGTAACATTCTGAAAAATTTTCGTCAATAAATGACGTTAAATTAATGATTAAAATGTTAATATATAAGGTTTACGAAAGGTTGATTTAAGGTTGACGTAAAATAAATTAAGAAAAATCAGAAAAATTCGGATGACGTGGAATACGCGCAGTGGAGGACGAAGAA
>CANYCX011011828.1:0-14486 GCA_948193385.1 Breynia disticha f. nivosa | reverse complement strand
CTTAAAACTAAAATTTAGATTGGAAAACATGTAATTGTTGGATTTGAACTTGATTAACTTCATAGTTAAGGTTTAGAATGCCTAAATCAAGTTTTGATTGGAATTAGAGGAGATTTGTTCATTTAAAAGTTACTGAGAAGTTGGAATTTTAGGTTATAATTGAGGTTTAATGATTCTATACTTAGAATCAATGTAAGTATAGTTATTTAACAATGTTTATACGATTAATTTCGTATCTGTATGATAATTGGATCGAGGTTGAGCCTGACGCCGACTTCGTAAAATAGTCTAGGTAAGTGTTCTTACACTTACTAATCATGATATTATGATTAATGAAATAAAGTTTAAGTTAAAAATGTATGAGTTATGTCGAAGAATGTTCTTGGAACATATTTGATTGATTATAAGCATTATTTGCTTACTTAGTTGTATTTTAGTGTTTTCTTGCTCATATATGTATTGTTCTTATGAACAATTGGTTGATAATTGAAGGTTTGTATGTGAAAGGAATGATATGAGCTTGTTGATGATGAGTTGATTATGATTGATGTTATTCTTACCTTGAATATGTATAAGTAGGCTCTTTTGGTTATAATTGACATATGGTTGATGATATGTTGATGTTAAGTATGTATAACTTTGTAATATCTATATAAGCATGTGTTTGCTTATTGAGCATACTTGATTGAGTTTGAGATATATGAATGCATTGTACATTCATTGTGTTGCATTTCATTGTGTGACACTAAGGATTATTCCGGGAGAGATCTCGATGTCAGTCTGGGACCGATGACATTTTGAGATGGGCTCGATGCTGTACTGGGTACGATGTCGGTTTGGGACCGAGGGAAAAATGAAAAGAAAAAGGAAAAGAAAAGAAAAAGAAAAAGAAAAGAGAAAGAAAGACCTCGGGGTATTCTCATGTGTTTGCATAGCATTCATATGCACGTATTTGACTCGCATTCATAATTAGCATGATTGATATATGCTTTGTGACTTATGATTGCTGAATGGATTGGTTATGAGATATGATGAGTTATTGTGCTTATGGTTTCAATTGAGTATGTATGCTTTGATATGATTATGACTCTTGTGTGAGTTTACTTGCTTATTTGATTGTACATATAGTACATATGATATTCTAGAAATGAATTTGAAGCAAAGCACTTAATCAATACTCAATTGAAATTGAAACAGAGTTGGAAATGGGAAGTCAATAGCTCAGCACGTCCTTCGTGCTGACTAGCATGTCATCATGCTGGATATTGAATCTGGATATTGAATCTGGATGAATATTACGAGCACGACCTTGTGCTCAATTGAGGCATGCTCGTGCCAACAGGAAAATCAGAGACGAACACATCCTCGTGTTCATCGAGCATGCCCCGTGCTAACTGGAGTTTCCCCTGCACTTCATTTTAACAACAATTTTTTTATCACTTACTGAGTATATTTTATATACTCACCCCTGTATGTTGTTTTAATGTCGTGTAGGTCTAGCAGGATTGCCACGGGAGGATTCGAGCACGGATTTGTAAAAGTGGATAGTTTTGTAAAAGAGTTTTCAAATGAATGATTTGGTTTGAATTTTGTGTTGTAAATTTCTTGTATAAATTTTTATACTTGACCAAATGTTAACTCTTTTAAATTATCCATGTAATTTGATTAAATATTTGGAAAATAATGGTTTTAAATGTGAGTCCCACAAACTCCAAAGCGCACTCAACAAGAATAACTACATCATTGGCAGAAGAATAGAAGAATGATTGTAATTCTCTGATTTCTAAAAAATATATTTTCATCTTTGTATGTCTCATTTTATTTTTATACTGTATTTTTATTGGCCAATGGAGAATGTCATCTTATATTTTCCCATTTGTTAAATTTTTTTATTTTTGTTCTTTCTTTTAAGTTTTTTTGTCTATTTTGGTTTTGTTATATCAGATTTCCATTCTAATAGCTTATGAATGATAAAATGGATAAAGAAACCAAAAGTAAACTAATTGCAAACTAAATATATATATATTTTTCATACTGCATAAAGTTTTATGAATACATATGTATAATTATATGAAACAAAGGTAAAAATGATAGAGGATAGGATTGAAGTTGGAAAAATATGTTAAGTGAAATGCAACAAGTAGGGCTTTAAACTACCATGGTGGGCGTGTTATGCTCTGCTCAGAATAAGAAACTAGCACGGTGGTCATGGTGCATTACACGGTGGTTGTGTGGCCAACCGAGGACTTGCTGTATTACGACACAACTATGTTGTGCTGTTGAAAGTGTATAAAACAGAAAAGAGATAAACAGGAGTTGTTAGAGATTTACAATAAAAGTAACCAAACAACTTCTTAACTTTCATTGTTCATAGAAAAAGTAGAGAAAACCCAAGAACCACCATCTTCATAGCTAAAACTTCATCATATTCAAATCATCAAAGTATAAAAAGAAAAAGAAAGAGAGAACTTTAAGTATAAAAGGAAAAAGGAAGAGAAAACTTTAAAAAGAAACAGGAAAGCAGAAAGCAACAGTAAGGTCAGTAAAATTTGTTAAATTTTAGATTTTTATTATGAAGGATTAAGAATTTATGATTTAATGATGATAGGAATTAGTAGGAAAGGAATATATAGAACATTTATTATTTAATATAGGACAATTATTTAGGCAGCAAAATCAGGAACATGGTTTGAGAAACTTTGAATACCCCAGTTGAGCAGGTGACGAATCTAACTCACTTAAATACAGTTATTTTGCTATATGTATGTGTAGAAAATAAGAGAAGGGGGTTGAATCTTGTTTTGCTCTAAATGTTGCTTCTTTACAAAATTTAGTCGAATGGTTGGTAGAAACAAAGTAAGGAAGAAGAATGAACATAGAGATTTATGATGGTTTGCACTCAACTTGCTTACCTCCACTACCTTAGTATCTCTACTAAGGATTTTCAAACCTTCACAATATTTTTTCTCTTACACTTAACTTTCTAGCTTAGTGAGAACTCTTATACACTTCACTTTTTAGCTAAGTGAGAACTCTTATACAAGTCACTTTCTAGCTAAGTGAGAACTCTTTCAAAAATCATTCTTAGAAAAGTGAAACCACACAATCAATCTAGTAATTCTATCACCAAGTGATTGTTAGACAAACACAATATGAGACAAACACTATATGAAGTGCCATAATATGTGACTAAACACACTTGTATCAAGGCTTTTCTTTTATAAGACTTGTAGTATGAGTGTTTTGAAGATCTTTCTTGATTCAACAATATGTTTATATGTAATTTGTGTTGATTGAGATGAAAATGCAAGCATATGATTTTTATATGTGTGATTATGAGCAAATGTGCACATGAGATAAATGTTATATTATTAGAGAATGAAAATATAGACGACGGTTGAAATTATAGAGTATAGATGGAAAATGTGCAGGGGATATGTGAAATGTGAGGGATTATAAATGTAAAGGATGGATGGATGATGTGTGTTTAATATGAGCGTATTTTTCACACCATAGTTATGTATTACGTGCGCATCTTAGCGTAATTTTCTCAAAAAATTGCATTTAAAACCGTTTTTGATTGAAAATGATTTTTAAGTTTAAATGTGATTTTTCGCGCAGAATAGTTCATATCTTTATAGATTATCGACTATTTTTGCATGATTTAAGACATATTTGCCTACAAGTTGACATTGATTCAAAAGAGAATTAGGCTTAAAAATTGCCAACACGCCCTTGGTGTTGAACAACGCGAGTCATATTTGTCACCATTCAGGCCCATAATCTACACACGACCCATATAAGAGAGCATGAGGACGTGCTAAGGAATTAGGGATCAACACGGGTTGTGATATACAACATGATCACCGTGCTGAATTAACTTTGGTGAAAAACATGTTTTACAAGTGTTGATATCGTGTCATTTGATTGAAAACACGTTGCACGACTCGTGTCATTGTTAGCACGCCCGTGTTGAGCAACAGAATAGTTTGTTCTTCTTCTATAAAAGGGGAATTTCAAGGGTTTCAAAGGGTATTATAATAGGAAGTATAGGGTTGTTTAGTTTAGCCTTCATAAGTTCAGTGTAGTTCTTTAGGATTTAGATTTATTTTCCTTTACAATATACATGCTTTTTGTAACACATTTTAGTTTCAATCGCCTCCCATTTATAATTTTGCATTTCATTGTTTCTTTTGATCGATTTTTTATTTCGTTTATGTTCTCTTGCAGGGTTTGGGTTGGGTTTTCTCTAGACTAATTTGTGTTGGCTTCTATTTAAATTTTGGCAATTTCTTTACACTGTTATGCTTCTTTAATGTTTAATTCTGAATTTTGTCTTTCATTTTGATATCTCATTATTTGGGTTTTTGTGTTTTGAATGCTTGTTTTATGTTTTTCATGCTTTAGATGTCATTTGGATATGTTTTAGTTTAGGTTTGTTCTTTATGCCTCATTTAGTTTATGTGTTTGAATGATGATTTGATTTAGATTTAATGCAATTTATTGATTTACTTTTTTTGCCTTTACTTTGATTACTTTTAAATTACCTTGCTTTGTTTTTGTGCACTTTAGTTTTACTCGCTTGATCTCATCTCGTTGCACTTATGATTCTTGCAATTTAGGTTTAGACGCATTTAATTTCATTTGGTTTAGTTAAAATTGAAAATCAACTTTTAATCTTATTGGACTTTTAATAATCAATGATAACTCAAATGATAATTAGCCAATTTCCCTAAGGTACGAAACTGGGTCGAGTTTTTACTCCCCTATATTTCTTGACTGCGTGCACTAGCGTATTCTTCGTCGTCACTTAGACTTAAGATGCATTAATGGATTTTTTTATTGGTTATTGGTAAGGGTATTGTATGGAAAAATGTAGATGACAGTTGGAATTTATAGATGACAGATGGATATTATGAATGTGAAAATGAATGATCAAAAGTATGCAAATGTGATATAAATGTTTACATGATCTCATTGGTTCACATGATATATGATTTATGTTGATTACTCACTGAGTTTTGAAGCTCATAAAAATATGCATTTTGTTTCAGGCACTGATAAGTTAGATAAGACAGATTAAAACTCCTTTTGTTTAGGTTGGACAACTGCTCTCTACCTACCCTTTTAGACATCCATTATAATTAAACATACATTTTGAGCATGTATTAAATAGGTTCTTGTGTGTTAGATTTGTTGAACATAATGACTTAAAACTATGTATGTATATTATGTTTGTGATTTATAAAGTTATGAAATGAAATCTTGTTGTTGTTGTGTTTAATTTGGTTAGTGGATGATGTTAAAGATAGATTTGTGTTTAGGTTGATGAAAGGTTGATCTAAGGTTGTTATATGGTTTATGGTTTATGTTACTTGGAAAGGATTTGCTTATTAAGAAAATGATATTGGTTAGAATTGTAGAATGCTCAACACTTGTTATGCTTTAAGCTGTGAAAACATTCTACAACATCATTTTTATGATTTGCTTGTCTAACACGGGCCGTTTAAAATTCCACAGGAAGGGCATGATGCTTTACACAAGGCGTGGAATAGACCACAACCTCATATTTCATGTGTAAAAATTTTAAGACAGATATCCTAATGCAATACAAGGGTCATGGAAAGTACCACAGTGTCATGTTAGTCTAACACGGGGACTGTTCCATTGGATGTGTTACATTAACACGAGATGTGATTGTGGCGATGTTAAAGATAAAAAGGTGTACAAATAGTTTGTAAGTAATAAATAGACAAAGGAAAAATGAATAATGTGCAAATGAACAAGAAGCTTTTAATAATTAGTGTTAGAATTGAATGTTCATTTTGAAAATAGATTTAACTTATCAATGAAAATGTTAATTATATTTTAATAAGGTATAATACGAATAAGGCGTTATGCCGTAGTTGCTAATGTTCAGGTATCACTAAATTATAAGCTGCCAGCCATGACCAAAATCTTTTGTTAGCTCAAAATTAATCAAAACATGATAATTACACATACTTAAACACCATAGTTGAATTTAAATAATCATAACTGGGGTTCAAAATAATTAGTACCCTCAAATTGTGTGCCCTTAAAATTATAAAGGTGTTGGAGATGCAGATGACTAAATCAAATGGTGGCAATAAATCAAGCAAGAATTGAAAATCTTGCATCCGATAGCGAAAATTAGCTTTGCAGAAAGATGAATGCTCTCAATTTTATTGTTTGATCATTTCCTTTGATTTAAATGAGGAATTGGACATTTTAGTTATTTATTATGATTCTGTTAATTGTTGTGTTGTGAATTGTGGGGTTTTAGGTAGATAAACTAAAGATGAAGCCAAGACATGAAAAGAATGTTCATAGAGCTTTCAATAAACCTTTGGGAGCTTTACCTTGCCTTCCTCCTTATTGTCCTCTTGTTAGCAATTTTTTATTCCTTCTTTTTTCAACTATGTATTTTCTTTGTTCTGTTTTTATACATATATGATGTTTACATAATATGAGTTTTTAAGTAAATATTTTTCAAGTTTACCCTAGGAAGATTCAATTCAATAACTAGCTCATTATGTAAATGGGAACAACAGGTGGGGTTGTAATTTTGATTATTCAAAGTCAGCTGACATTTCCATCAATGATGGTATTCTTTCACTTATACTTTAAAAAATTACGATTCTCGTGAATTATGCTTTAAAACAAGTTGGTATAATAAAAATTAGTTTGAATTCTATTGAACTAATTGGCACATACATAGATCTACATTCTAAAGCTCCAAATAATCAAAAACAAAACAATTTGACAATAATATTTTTCATACTAAGTAGTGGTTGATTTGGCATAAAAGATTCTTTTATGAATTAAGCATATCGAACTTTGCAACCTTACTCTTTAGATTGTAGAACAGCTAGCACTCAGGAACTGCTATCAACTGAAGAAAGTGCATTTTTCATGATGTTTCAAATCACAGGGTCAACAATGCTTAGTACACAACAATTACAGACTTGCTTTCATCTTCTTCAATTTCTACAGAAGAAGACACTTTACTAGACTAGAAACACCAAAAATACAACATCAAAGACAATTGAGTATAGCAAATATCACCAAAAATATAATACCAAAGACAATTCAATAAACACAATAAATACGTGATGAGGATGAAAATAAATGAATTCAACTACCAAATATCATTGAGCAAACCCTCACATCATTGTTGCATTGATTTATGTGAACAACTTAAGTAGTATTTTTATGAATGTATCTCTTAAATTTATATGATTGAGTGAACAAAAAGAATAGAAATTTTTAATTATATTTTCTATTCAATATTCGATCAGAGAGAGAGAGAGAGGGAGGATGTGTGACATATAATTTTGCTTTACGATTTTTAATTATTAAATATTATTTTGATGAAAACCGTTATAATTTTTTTGCAGAAGCCTAAACGTAAAACAAATTCGAAAGTTGAGGCTTTACAGGAATCCAAACATTACACTACTAGATTAAACATACGAAAATGTGTGGATATTTAAGACTATTTACATGTCCATGTAGTAAAAATAATTTTGTTAGTTGATATAAATATTTAACTACCTAGGATGGACATCATTTGGAAATTATATATTTACAATAACCAAAACAATAGGGAGCACTGCCAACCTTTCCAAACTGAGTCTCGAGCTAGTGTTGTGGATCTCTACTTGTTGTCCACGACAGCATCTCAACAGTTTTTTAGAACATACAACAAACAAACATATTTTTATGAGTTTACAAGTCAATAAGCGTGTAAATCAATACACTTACATAACTAGGGAAAGTACATATACTCGTTCTTTCAAGTTTAAGTACTTTATGAAGTTAAGGGAAAATCCCTAAGATAGTCTATTTAGATTCATTATTTCCAACACATCATTTCCCTTGCTGAGTGTATACTAAACCTTTTTGTTATTTCCATACTCATTTCTTCATTATATTCATGTTTTGGTGTTGCATGACCAAGTACACGGTCGTGCCTCCTACCCATTTTGTACTAATACTGGGTATAGGGCCATCGTGGCCTCTTACACACCCACTATGTAAGTTACATTTACATTCTTAAGGTACTGACATATTCAAAATGTTCACACATGCACCAATTTCATCATTCCCATAGCATGATCATGTTTAACAACATTCATCACTCATTCACATCTTAATCAAAATGCTCACAATCATCCATGTTCATCTCATTATGCATTTTTCTCATAAATTACATGATCTATAGAGTGAAAATGTTATGTTTCTCACTCTTTTTTTCTCTTTTCATTCTTTGCTCTTGTACCTTTTTTAATACCCTTCTTAGTAAATTGTGCCTTAAGTGCTCTTGCTCTTTCATCCATCCTATTATTCCTGTTGGATCCTCTACTGGGCATCTTGTGCCTTAAGCTATATGATCGGATGCTTGTTCCCATTGGAACCTATAATCACCTACAAACCGGTTGACGCCTCTATGTGTGACGCTCAATTTTAACGAAGTCATTTTTGAATAAATAAGGTTTTTGGCAACCTTTTTTTTCCTTTTAAAAATCAATTAACTCGAGTAAGAGGAAAAGAAAATTATAAATCCTTTAGGAAAAACCATAATCTATTTTTGATTAAACAAAATCTCAACACAAATGCGGAAGCTTGGCAAAAGGTTTACATTATAAAACATGCAACCTCTACTTATATGAAAACAAGTATAGTTTACAAAATAGGATTAAATCCCAAAATATTAAGGTACTCGACCTTCTTCCTGTATCGCACCGCTAGCACCACCAAAATGTAGTCTCGTCGCTAATCGCTGTCACTCTGCACACATTACATTAAAACACACATGCAAGTGAGTAACTAAATACCTAGTAAGTACACCTACCCACACTTACCAAAGTAGTTAATGCTTAAGTACTTGTTGTGTTAGGCGTTTTAAATATTAAGGATAGGGAAATCATCCTATATTATCTACTTCAATAGGCATTAGTTTGTTATCCAAGGATAGGATCATGAAACCTTAGTTTATACCAAACTGTCGAGTAACAGGTCGATTGCTATCCTCAACTTTTCCCATAAGCATTTCAAATTTAGGCTGACAGATGCATGGGAATAGCCTAGGGAATGGCCTGCATTGGCCGTTCTCCTGGCCGTTTCCCCTATTGGAAAAGCTCTGTGAATGAAACGACTGGGGAAAATGGTTTGTAGAGGCTGTTCCCCAGCTCGTTCTGACCTACCGTGTCCAACAAAAACAACAACACTACACTTAACATTTCACACAACTTAGCCACAATTCATATACATCTTTACTGAAGCAATTCCGCATGCAATATCAACCTTAAATACATTATTTCACACTTTAAATTCCTCCACAATCATCAAACATTCAAATACTCCATTTCATACCACAACCTCAATCCATAAATTATATTAATACACTATTCCATACAATTCAAAACTCCAAAACTTAGGCATTGTAAGCAAACCTTCAACATACAAGTTCCACACATATTCCACATATACATTTAACAACACAAATTCCAATTTTTCAATAAGCCACATACCCATCCAAGTCACGCTAGGCACATTTTTCATACCATCCCATAATAATTCGCACAAGCTCATCATTTTAGACCTAATGCAAATAATCAAGTTCATTTAATTCATTTCTTGCTATTCATACAACCCACAATTATCAACTCATAACCACGCACTCATTATATCCATAACACATAAAATCAACCATAAGCACAACAACCATGCCACTTGCATTCATGCAAGGCACACTAAAAACCATACACACAATCCAACAAAAAACTCATAGCAAATCATCTGTACACATCATATTAGGTCCCACATATAACAACACTAAAACCATAACTATCAATCACAAAAATCATACCAATAACATCTAAAAAATCCACATGCATTCATTCTTATCGTGCAACAATATCAGGGATGCATAATGAATGCAAATGAAATGCTAATGCATTTCCACACACATGCCCTAGGGTCTCACAATCAATCACAAATCTAGAGAGCTCTCGCCCTCTTTTCATTTGAGAGATCTCTCTTTTTATTGGGCTAATCCCCCATATAAAATTAAAGCTCTTGCTCTGGTGGCTAATCCCTACATAAAATTAGAGCTCTCGCTCATATCTTTGGGCTAATCCCCCTTTATTTCACAAGGAAGAACATCTCGCCTTTCTTTCTATAACATTGGGCTAATCTCCTTTTTTTCACGAGGAAGAACATCTTGCCTTCCTTTCCATAATCTCATAGCATGAACATGCAATGTGCTCATGCAAAAATGCCAACAACGACATTCATCACAAATGAAATCCATGAAATGCTTTGTATACTCTCAACCATATCACAAACACAAATCATATCTCACATGTATTCACAGTGAATACGACATTCTCAATCATATATACAAGCATTTCACAAATTCTCACACAATACCATCACATCCCCTAAGGCTACATTTCCATCCCGCCGTCCACACATAATCGCAATCATCATAATTGCATTCATAGGGAATTTAACAAAATTCTCGCACATCACACCTATACAACATACTTACATTTTAATTTTAAATCATTATCATTTACTTCATAAAATCATTCACTAATTCCAAATCACATAAATCACAATTTCCACATATCCCTTAAATACTATCACCCTCATAATGCATGTATAATTATATACGCGATCATATCGCTTTAGCCATATTTACGCTTGTCATTTCATCATTTCACTTTAGTAACTCGCATTGTTCAACTTAACCAACAATACCAACAATAATCAAACATACTCATCATAGGGTTAATACTCACAATTATCCATAACAACATGTCAATACCGCATACAACAGACAAGTGCACATTTCACATTTAAGTTCTTTTACCAATTCATAACACAACAATATTAGCGTCATATCACACATTCAAATTCAACCACCACTAAAAATGTATCCCTCACGATCACCCTCAAAACATCAAAACACCCAAATCCAACAATCATACCTTTCCACATTTAAAATTCATTTCGTTCCATCTTAAATCATAAATCACAATTCAAGGTCTCAACCAAACCAACAATTAAAACACACCAATCTCAAGTCCATTCAAGAACGATTTACTCTAGCATTTTGAATGTATGTGAATTCAATTGCATATAATTAACCAGACAGAAGCAAGATATACAATGATAAGTGTGATTTCAGTGCACTTACTTCGAGATCTGTAAAGCCGGCACTCGGCTCAACTCTGTCTTGGGTCTTGAACATTACCTCCTTGCTAAAATTCAGTTCCAGAACCCTAGAACTCGTCTAGGTTATGCTCCTCCATGCAAACTATGAACTCGTTTAGGTTTTGAGGTTTAGAAAGGTCGAAATGGTGTTTTGAGGGTTTAGGTTGAGAGGAAGTCAGGTGGGTTTGGAAAATATATTTTTCTCTCTTTCCTCTCACACTTATAAATGTTCTTTTTAAAATCCTGCCAGACTGAACGGCCTGTAGAATGGCCTACCCAAACCGTTTGGGTGGTCGTTCTCCCTATACACAACTACAAATTTTAGTCTGCCAATCATATGGGAACGGCCTCCCCAGGCCGTTCCAGTGGCGGTGTGAGCCCCAAATTCGCCAAATTCATTTTAAATGAAACCTTGAAATTCACACCTTTTTTTATTTAGTCAAAACAATGTTACCCAAAAGCAATAGATATATAAGATAGGCATGCATTTACTAAACCAAGGCCAATGTTAGCAAAATACAAGTCCCAATGTAAAAATACACGGAAGCAATGGTTTATGGTTTAAACAATACATATGCCATCAACTGCGTGTATCACACCTCCTAGCGCCACCAAAATAAAGTCCCGACCACCAGCTACTGCCGCTCTAAACAATCACCACAAAACACACATGCACGTAAGTAATGAATTACCCTATGAGCCTACACACTCATTAGCACCTCTAATGCAATGTGCGTAATTATACATGAATCATATATCGTGCATCGAAATGATATTCATTTATTAATCAATTACATACAACTATCAATGGCCATGAATTGACCATGTCAATAACTTCAAATAAGTCTCCATTTATATCGGTCTCAATTCACACAAAATTTCCACAACCATATCAATTTAATAAGACATATACCATACTCTATACTCAAACATGCATCACATGCCAAAATTGATACTCATTTCAAACCACTTAAGCACAACCATATTAAACCATCTCATTCCATTTCACATACTTCATAATTTAATATGCATCAATCATAATTTCACATAAATCATTATTTTCCATTTATACATTTATCTATTAACATTAATTCAAGTTTTTTTAATCATGCACATACGATCAATAGTTAAGTGTGAGCCTACGCACTTAACTCAAATTCCTCAAGCATGAGCTATCATGGTATTTAACCTCACTCCTACTCCAGATTTTTGTGTCCTAACACGCAATGCACACACATGCATTAAGGATTTACACATTATTTCTCTCAAGCTTCCATCTATCCTAAAAATCCCTAATTGTTACACTCTTTTACTCCAAACCCTAACAAATTTCATTTCACATGTTTCATTCATTTTCATTACCCCCAACTCTCACCTACTCTACACCAAACTTATTCATTTACTCTCGTCAAGTATAATTTTGAAAACCTAGGAACTACTCCCCTTCAACACAATACTAAACGGTTTAGAGAGAGAGACAGAGTACCTTACTTCGAAAAAATATGTCCATTAGATTGATTCTCTTAAAGCTCCTCTTATTAAGGTTTGGAGAGTGTTTAAAGTAAAAGTATGAGGTGTGAGTTTTTAGGTATCTATTAGCAAATGTCTCAAAGGTGGGTTTTTGCTCTATTTATACTTTTTAATGAAAACACTTGACACAAGAAAATGATACAATAATGTTGCAGTCTGTCCTCATTGAAATTAAGTTGCACGACCACTCAACATGATCATGTTGAGCTCATGCATTTACCCTACAACATTTTATGTTTACACGACCCATGCACGGTTATGCCTCCAAACCATGTAATTTTATTATATGCATTTTTTTCAATTTTCTAGCCCCAACTATCTGTTATTTTAGCATCCTTATATCCTGACACATGTCAATATTTTATTTAGACAAAAAATTGAGGTATTATAAGATGTAGAATTAATTGAATCTCAAATGTTAGATTATACCATATAGATCTAGGCTTCACTATCTCTTTATTATAGATATATCTAATATAGTATTTTAAATGTCTTAGTTGGTAGTGTATTTGAAAGAAATAGAAAATGTCAAATTAGTCAATGCTTTTACTATGAAAAATACTCTTTCAAATTGTTTCATTATTCTCTCAACCAAAATAAAAAAAACCATACTTTAACCTTGTAAAGTAGGTCCTCTGATTTTAAATATACTGCAATTATGTAAGCATGCTGATACTATGATTCATAAGTGGATTTTTAAAGTTTTATCTATCTCAGTTGTTAATGAAGGTATGAAACTAATAAATTAAAACTATAACTTATCTTCCTAAAAGTTGAAAAATGCATTGTATGCTTCAATGACGTTGTAGGCTCTACAAACCACCTAAACATAAATCCTCTAAGCACAATAGTATTTGACTATAGTCTACTTGAGTACCCCACAAAAATCAAAAAATCAACTTCAAACTAAATCACATCAAATTCATTATTCTACATTAAAATGCAATAAAACCTTATAAAAAAAAATTAGTCCAAAACCTTGATTTCCAAAAGCAAAGCTCTTTTCCCAATTTTTCCATATTCCTTCGAAACATCACTCTCTAGAAAACATTCACACTCAACTTATACTTAACTCTTTCCAAATTCAACTCAATCCCATCCATTGTGTAATGCCCCAAAAATATTACGACAAATATTACGAGTGATTCAGCTGAAAATTGGCAGAAATTTGCCAGGAACGGCCACAGGAACGCCCTATGGCCGTTTCCCATGGTCGTTCCCTCTGAAAAATTGGCCATAACCATGTGAACGGCCCATGGAATGACCATAGGCCTTTCACATGGCCGTTTGGCCTGCTGGCAGACTTAATTAAAACGCGTGTTTTATTTCCAAAGGAGAGAGAAACTTATGTATTTGAGCTTTGCTTCTTTTAAACGTCCCCAAACTTTCTTAAAACCCTTAAACCTCATTCTAAGCCTGCCCAATCATCAAATCTAACCACAAACACTTCGTTTCTAGTAGATTTAAGAACAAATTCGTCCTCTATTCGATTCCTCCACACTAGGGTTTTAGAAAGCAAAGAGGAATAAGGTAAATCTCTTATGCTAAGCTGAAATTTGAGTGAAAATATGTGCACTTAGTAGGGTTTTGCTGGGTTTTCCTAGTAGAGTACGATTCCATAAATCATTAACCCAAAAACATAAGTTTTTGTCAGATTGGAGGAATTAGGTTTGTGGGAAAATTTGGGTTCTTGGGGGAAAATCAGTATAGAA
>CANYCX011011485.1:0-16229 GCA_948193385.1 Breynia disticha f. nivosa | reverse complement strand
GTGGAAATTGTGTTCTGATTTCCCATTGCAGGAATCTCGGTGGTGTTCAGAGCTTGATAGACCATATGCGGAACTTGACCCAAAAACACGTTTGGCACAGGTGGTAGTTGATACCCTTGAGGTGGATACCCTTGAGGGTTCGCGTTTTGTGGCATGCTAGAACCAATTGGATTAGCAGGTGTGACACTCGGAGGATATCCTAAAGGTGGTCTTGACCCGGGTGAATTCGCTCTGCTTGACGACCCCGGCTCAGATAAACCATGATTATACATGCCAGGATTACCTGCAGTATTCTGGTACCCATGAGGTGAGGCCGGTGAAATCACTACCCTAGGAACAGAGTGCAGGATCCCTTCATTCACAAAATTTCCTTTCTCTGCCCTATGGTCGAGCAAGAGTTCGAGTTCTTTAGCGATTTGCTTGGATAACGGACCTTGAGACTCATGAACCAAATGATTCAAATCACCAATGATCCTATCCCCATTCCTTTGATTCGAGAAATGCAAATCGTGGACCTTCTTGCACATCTCATCTAGCACTTTATGCGTAGAATTATTGATGTTTAAATTTTGCTCAGATTGAACAGTATTCATTTTGCGAATTAGGCTTTTAGTGCATAAACTTATGTTACTTTCCATCCTTTGGAACGATTCGCACATTACTTCTTTATGTTCTTGGAACTTGCTAACCAAAGAATCTCTCCACTGTTTGGAGAAATCCTCAAAATGCGACCAAGAACTGGTTATTTGAGACTGAATCTCATCGAGTTGGCGTCTGAATAACTCTTTCCTGAGTTTTGCATTACGCTCTATTTCAGCCATCTTCGTTTCATAATACTCCTGAAAATCCACCCCAGACATACTTGACGAGGATGAAGACTTAGACCTCAACTTCTCAGGAGATTGGCCCCCTTCGCCAAAAGTCCAAGGTTCACTCGACTTGCCAGGGGCATCCTGACCGATCAAAACGTTGCTACGCGTAACTCGCTTAGCCATAACTTTGAACCTTGCAACCAAGACTCCCAATGTGGTTGCCAAATCTGTTATGTCAATATTTCGCGGGAAGGATAGTCGCGAGTAGACGCGGATGTTTGCTTGTTTGTGGGTTCGTATTGCCTAATAGACTTAGGACTTTTTGGTGAAGTTAAGCTACGCTGATAATCGACTATACTAAGTTCTCTACTCTTAAATGGGAAAAGCTGTAAAGGAATTGAAATACGAGAAACATAAATTGTAAGAAGATAACTGCATTAATGTAAAGTCTAAAATTACACTAAAACACTTACAGAGAACGTCTCAGAAGATGACATCCTTGCAACTTTGCAAGTGATCCCTTCGGTACTTTTAGTAAGTGGGAAATATACGCTACAAAACAAGATCTAAAGAAAGCAAAAAAAATACAAAATAAAATGGTGTGTTATGTCGAGAGCGCTTTTTCTGTTTGTCTTCTTGTATTTAAAGGTCTTGCATACGGTTACTTCCACGATTCGAACATTCCGGAGCTTTCAAAGACCACGTGCTCAAAACCACTCAACTGTTCTACTATGCCACGTACGGATCAGTTTCCTATTTGAATTTTTTGCAACCGCTTCAAATAACTGTTCGCGCCTCTCTTAATTAATTTCTTCCTTGTCAAACTCGCTCCACCAACTTATCGAACGCGAGCCTCAATGGGTCTCGTCTGAGCGAACTCTTTTACCCTTCGTTGGCGCTGACGTCTCTACCGTCGCTTGCTCCGTCTCTCGATGCTCTTCTGATTTGTTATCCCACACATCACTTCGCTAAAGTTTTCACAATTCACTTGTTTCAGAATTCTCCCCGAGTCTAAGACCTTGCTTCGCTCTCATAATACCTTTACGCGAAAGATTCTCATCACGCTGCGGAGACGACTATGCTAAACTTCTACGTTTTGCAGGTCAACAACAGTTCCAATATGGTCATGGGAAACTGCTCAACTGCTCATAAATATGGATAACCACTTATGGGACTTATAAATAGAAGAAAAGCTGAAAGAGCAAGGGTTCCCACAACACACACATTGCGTTTACTTGTCTTTTTTCTTTCAGTCTTTACTTTCCTGTAGTTTAGTTTAGCATAGCAGTAGATCATCACTCGCAAAAGTGCCAAAGGGAGTCTTGAAATCTCAAGAATGTCTTCTGAAGCATCTTCTATAAGTGTTTCGTTTGTAATTGTAGTCGTTTCATTAATGTAATTACATTTCTATACTTTATCTTTCTTGCACTTTACATTTCTTTACTGCTTTCCGCACTAGGAGTAGAGTAATTTGACCTTTAAATTTGTAACTGTTTTCTATAACATAGGAGTAATCATAACTTAATTTAATTCAAGCTCATCTTCACATAAAAAGTCTTGAAACGTTTTCAGGCAAGCGAACCAACCACACCTTTTGATCTCGCGGTCAATTATACACACACGTGCACACGTTTGCGTTCCTCACGAATCACCCTCGCGAAAATAAGCCTCAACATAATGATACATTTTTTTTCTCTCTTATAAATATTGTAAGAAGCAAAACGCAAAATTTTTAAGCTTTTGTTATAAATACTTTAATAGGTAATGTTGGATTTATTTTAAAAAATAGAAGTAATTTTAGAATATAAAATAAATTCCTTAATGAAATTGCACTTTTCTGATGTAGTTAAGAATTAACTTTCTTTAATCTTTATGGGCAAAGTTGAAAGCCTATTTTTATGAGAAGTGTAATTCCATTTTTTTAATAAATAAACTATTTTTCCTACTTCATGAAGACTTTTTTTAACCTATTTATCTCAAACCAAATGAGTCATAAGTGTGAGTAATTTTATATATTTTATTCATATTTTTCAATAAAATCTATATAATAAACGTATCCATTTTATCGCTATCTATCAGAATTGTTCATTTTTTCAGTCTATAAATAGCAGACACTTACTCTAAAACAACATTCATTTTATCACTTGCAAACAGAAACTCTGTAGAATTTCTAACTTGAGCATTTTTTTTGTAATTTTATATGTGTGTTTTCTGAGAAGTGAAAAGATTGTTCTTAAACTTGAGCAAGAACAATAATAAACCAATATTTTATATACTCAGTCTATGCAGTTTTTATTTTTAAAACATAAAACCAATTTAAATTCCTTGGTTATAAAATACAACTCTATTTTTAAAAAATTGCTCCATTCATTTTTATTTCATGTGACAAAATAATATAATTTTAGCTTTCTAAAATTAATGAAATTATTTTTTTATATTTATTACTTAAAGTCTTAAACTATATTTTATTTATTTAATGTTATTTATTATAATTGTAAATATGAAAAAATATTTCTGAAAAAAATCTCACTTAAAGTCGAAGATTTTAAGCGAGAGAGAGAGCATTCTTAATTTTTGATCTGAATTACGAATTAATTCTCGTTTGAAACGCCGCTGTGTACCAAAATTCGAAGTCGAAATTTCTGGTTAAACTAGAACAGCTATTCTTATAATTGCATAAAGATAGAAAAGGAAAAAAAAAATTCCCTCCAAAAAGAGGGAACAAAAATAGCAGAATGCTGACGTGGAACACACAATGTACAGTAGAAGGCCCTCCCCTCTCTTCTCCTCTCTCTCTGCTTCTCCTTCGCCTTTCTGTTTCATTCTCTCCCAAAAACAAAAGCAAAACGAAAAAACAAACAGAAAGAACAAAACAAACACAGCACAGCACAAACACCGATGCATTCGTCGCACACACCACACAAACACACACAGGGCAAAATATAATTAAATTATAACTGAAAATTTGCTCTGATTCTTTTAATTCCTTCACATAAAGCTGCTGTCTCAAAACGAGGTATGTCCGTCCTACGCGCATTTTCTCTCAAATCTTATCATCTCTTGCGTTTTATGTTTTCATTTCTGTCGTTTTTGTTTCAATGCAGGAAGGTTTCGTATTTTTAGTGTTAGGGATCATGTTTTATTTTACAGATCAATGTTGAAGCCATGACTACTACTAATAACAACACCGAATCTTCTCAGGTACGTTTCTTCTCACAATGTAGTTTTAGGCAAAATTAATTAGAATGTGTGTTGTGGTGATCACGTGTGTGTCATTTTCGACGTTTGAGCCTTTTCTTCTCAGAATTTAGTATTTCTATTTTTAATATGTTGTTTTTGTGAAATTGACGGGAAATGCCAAGGCTGATGGCGATGGTGCTCCACCTCCGCCGCAGCCGTCCGGTCAGTGTCAGACGACGGAGAATCTCTGCAAGCGCGATGGCAATACGGTGAAGTATCTTTTTTTTTTAAATTTAAAAAAGTAATCGTAAGATCATTACATATTAGTTGTTAGTTGCATGTTCTGATCAGTTTATGTTCTGTTCTACAGATTTTTAAGAGCGGCTCTCTTTTTATATCATCCAAAGGTAATTTTTTCCTTAATTTGCAGATTTTATGTTTTGCATTCAAATACAGAATGAACGATGCATGATTAATGTTTTAGGACGATTTGTTGATGCTTTCTCTTTTCCAGCTTTGTTTTTGTGTCTTCGATTTATTAATTCTCCACATTTGGTATTATGATTCTGTAATCAGAACTGCGTGGTTTTTTATGCTTTCGGAAGATAAACTAAGCTTTTAAAATTATACAAAGTTTGATCAGCAAATGAAAATATATGTTCTGTGAAGCAAGTTTGATGTTTCGTGATTATGAGTGTTTCTAAGAAGTTACGTTCTTTATTTAGGACTTGGATGGACGTCTTGGAAGAAAAGATGGTTTATTCTAACGAGAACTTCACTGGTTTTCTTCAGAAGTGATCCGGTATGGAATTGGGGTGTAGTCTTTTTCACCTTTCTATTAATCATCCTTTGTTGTTTAAGATACACAAGAGGTCTTTCTGTCTTTCCTATATTTGTTTCACTATTTTGTTTTTGTTTGTTTATTTAGTGTACTTTTTTTTTCAGAATGCTATTCCCCAAAAGGGGAGCGAAGTGAACTTGACGTTAGGTGGTATTGACCTTAACAATTCAGGCAGGTTGGCGCTTGTTTTATTTTGTTTGAGAAAATTAATATAATTTTGCAACGTGTTCACCTATTTGTTCGTAAAGTACAATTGAATTAGATTGCTAACCTTGTAATTGTTTTTTTTTTCCAAAAATTTCCAGTGTGGTTGTTAAAGCAGACAAAAAGCTCTTGACTGTACTCTTCCCTGATGGTCGTGAAGGACGGGCCTTCACACTCAAGGTAATTAGTCACTGATTTCCCCATTATATGAAAGCGATCTTATTTCAGGATCGTCACAATGGAACTATGATATTGATGTTTGATTGGCAATACAGGCTGAGACTTCAGAAGATTTATATGAATGGAAGAATGCACTTGAGAGTGCTCTAACGCAAGCACCAAATGCTGCTCTTGTGATGGGGCAGAATGGTATTTTAAAGAATGATCAAGCCAATGGAAAGGATACTCCTTCGGATATGTGTCTCAGTAAGTTCTACAACTTGTTTTGCTTTTATATTTGAATTTATAATTGGTGATCACATATATGCTTCTTCTTTTTTTTTTTTCAAGAGAATAATTCAGAACAAAATCAAATGTTTCTCAAATTGTTTCAGTGCAATAGTTTTATTTGGGCTTGCAATTGCGTTACTGTCTTCATTGTCTTTCAGTGCTTTAATTTTTTCCATTGATGATGCCATAATATTTTTTTTCATTCCCTCGTGGCTGGAATTTCAACATGGAACTCAGGAACAGTGGTTAAAATATGTTTCAGATTTGCTTTTGTGGCATGAGGATCTTTTCATTGTTAGGATCTGTGCATTTTTAGCTTTCTTCCTTTTCAATTGCATTAAGACATTGAATTTTCCTTGTGCAGTAACAGATAAACCCTCTGGAAAATCTTTGGTCATTGGCAGACCAATTCTGCTTGCTCTAGAAAATGTGGACGGATCTCCCTCATTTCTGGAAAAGGCTCTTAGATTTATAGAAGAACACGGTTGGTTTTTATTGTTATTTTTGCTTCAGCTAATTTTTGTATTGCTTCAGGTGTCTGTTTCCAGGAACAAGTCATTCTGCTGTATGTTCTATCAAATAATGTATTGGATGCTTTCATATTTTGTTGGTTAGAAAGCACACACTGGTAAAACAAACACATTTAATGCCCAAAGTATTGGATTGAAAAACTCAGTTATAAACGATGCTTAGTGACTATTGTCACATTTCTGAAGCACTTTATGCTGTGTCTTTGGTGTCACCTTTTGTTACTTTCTCATAAATAAATGCTTGTAGGAGTCAGGGGCATTGCCATAAATCCTGAAATTTGTTTGTATCCCTCAAGTCAATGATAGAGATTCTGAAACGATAGCTTTTTCTATGACAGGGCATAGCCTTCCTAAACCTTCAATCACAACAATCATTTGGATATTTTGTGAACTGCACGTATAAGTACTTTTTTTTGCTCCTACAAGAGAAAAAGTGATTATTGGTTGACAAACATATTGAATTATGCATATGTTCTCACTTTGATTAGTCTTACCTATGATTCTTTATTATCCTTCCTATTTCTTTCTTCAACGAATCTATTATGTTCAATGGTTGGACGCTTTCTGTTCCTAATTGTTTGTAGCTTTGTTTATATCTAATCAGCTGAAAGTAATGAACAGGAGTCAAAGTAGAAGGCATATTTAGGCAGGCCGCTGATGTTGATGATGTCGAGCACCGTATTCGAGAGTATGAACAAGGTTTGTTTGTTTCAGGTTTTTTTTTTTCTGTTGGATATACTATCTTGCCTTTTAGATTCTATGTCCTATTATTAGTTAGATAATGGATTGCTAATGTCGATGTTGAACTATTCTTTATTTTCAGGGAAGAAACAATTCTCCCCAGAGGAGGATGCACATATAATTGGTGATTGTATCAAGGTATTTATTTTTCCAGTCACTATTTATCTTTCTAATTTCTGGTATGCTGAAATCTATTTTTCAATCACTATCATATTTTCTCGATCATATGTTCAGTATTTGATGTTCCTGTTCTCCTTCATTACCATGGTATTTCTTTTGTCCAGTCACACTTTTTTTTTCCTAGTCTTTGGTACATTGAAACATAAAAATGTTCTTTGATCAAGTGTTGTTTTTGTAACGTTCTTTTAATCCTTCAGTATTTCCTTCGGGAGTTGCCATCATCACCTATTCCTGCATCTTGCTGCAATGCGCTACTCGATGCATGTAGTAAGTCTATTGTTCGTATTATCCTTTTCAATTTTAATCATGTCACTCGGTATACGTTCTGAGAAGTGAATCGAAGTGTACATAGTCATGGGGCAATACATAATGCTGACGGTTTATATTTGTTTCTTATTCTGTCAACAGCATTTTGATTTTTCATTATTTGACAATTTTACCATCTGTAGGAACTGATCGTGCTGGCAGAGTCAGTGCGATGCGAGCAGCAATATGTGAAACTTTTCCTGAGCCTAATCGGCGTCTATTGGAGAGGTAATGGGCTGCCTTTTATTGTAAGCAAGCGGAACTTTGGTTTGCTTGAATCATGAAAGAATTACTTTTCAAGCTTGAATGCTTAACGGAGACATATATTATGAAATGACCTCAAGATATTAGGATTTGAGTATGTAATGTCTCATTCAAATGATATTCTAGACTCTGAACTTGCATATTTTTGCTACTCAGATTACAGTTTTTCCATGAGCTGGGAGAATGGTTGTCTTTTTTGGGCTTCCGTCCTTTTTATAATTTGAACTGTTTTCTTCATTTCCCTTCATGTTTAGAATACTTTCAATGATGCAAAAAGTTGCTGCACACAAGGCTGTGAATCGAATGAGCACTTCAGCTGTGGCTGCCTGTATGGCACCTTTACTTCTTCGCCCACTGCTCTCAGGTGACTGTGAAATTGAGACTGACTTTGATGTGGGTGGCGATGGTTCTATTCAACTGCTGCAAGCGGCTGCTGCAGCTAATCATGCTCAGGCTATTGTTATAACATTACTGGAAGAGTATGATGACATATTTGGGGTATGTTCTAGCACCCTTAGGTTGTGCTATTATTTATTTCCATTAATAAAAAACTTGATGCCTTTCCAGTAAAGAATTTCTCCTCTGCTCAGCTTTATAGTATGAAATTTGTAACTATATTGGTTTTTTATTATGTCTGAACAATTGGTGTAGCTTCAGATTAGGTTGCCTGGTGTTGAAATTGTTATTTTCCTTAATGATTGAACCCGGGCAAAATAATAAACAGCTACACAGTTTATTGTTCATTTGAAGTGTTTTCGTTATCTCTATAGCTGGTTATATCTACTTCAGTAAACATTCCTCTGCAAGTTTGTTTTGCAAGAAGGGGCTATTTTTTAGATGATAATTGCAAATTTCAAAGCCGCCTATGTTTCGATTTTCTATTCTAGGGAAACTGATTTTATTTGAAAGGATTGTCTGCAGGAAGGTTACATGACTTCTGGTCTATATTCTGACTATGAGGAGGACATAAGTGAAGATGAAGAGGTTACTGATGATGATGAGTTGTACGAAGATGATGAACGTGATGGTGTATCTGAAGAGTCTGATACATGTACAGATTATGATCTTGATAATGCATCTGGTGGAATAAGCAGTGAAAGTGGACAATCAGAAGAAGAAAATCTGTCCACCCATGAGGTTTGTTCACTGCTCTTGTTACATTACCGTATTTGTTCCTTTTCTTTGTTTATGGAGAAATTTTCATTTTTCTGTGAAGAACTAAACTTGCTGCGAGTAACATTCTTCTGCATCCATGGTCTTGTTTTATTTTTACTCTCTTGGATTATGTTACTTTTCATCATAAGCTGAAGGCGTCAGCTAACATTTTGTCAATACAGCAATAGATGGGCATGATTTGTCGCTTTTTTGTCACCATGTATCTAACCTTGTAGCAAAATAACTTGATTTGAACTCGATAATTTCTTCATAATTTAATCATCTGTTGAAAAGAACACATTTAAAGTCCCTAATAAATTAATCAAGGCTTGAATGGGTTCGAATTTGACCACTTGGGAAGGAAGTGCGCCCCTTGACGTGTTTCTTCCCTGGAGTGGGGAGCTTATACCAATCGCTATTAATCCCCCCTTCTCTTTAAAAGAGAATTTCCCTTATAAATCTTGTTCCTCGATGAAAATTTATTCATTATATTACTAAGACTTGATTCAACCATCTAATCCTCTCTGGTGCAATTCTTGTTGTTTGTCGAAGAAATTCTTCTTTTTACAATAATAGTTCTGTTCTTGTATTTCAGTTTTTGTATTTCCTCGTGGGAAAAATTCCATATTATGGATGGTTTGTTTAACAAATCCTTCCACACTCTCTGTCTATGCATGTCCCTTTTTGGTGCTTCATGGATAACGCGGAGCAAGTTTATTTTAGTAACAGCTCTGCGTATTTCTTTTTTCTAGCAGTTTAACTTTTCTTGTACAACCTAGTGATTCCCTATGCAGGCTTAATCTTCTTCCCATAATTCAATCTGGTGATTCAAGATTGACTACTCCCTTTGTTCCTCCTAGTCCTATTCTTCAATCTGCTATATTGAGTCTTCATTTATTTATTTATTTGGCATGGAACGGCTTCCCTATTTTGTAGCACAAGTATTGTTTGTCTAAGTTGTTTTTACTTGGTGGATGATAACAAGAAAGAACGTTACTAATACGAACTACTTAATAAATGCAGGTTGGCATTGATCTTTTTTATGGTACCAAGTCCCTTGAAGTAGAAAGTGAGTCTAAAGCTCATGAGTCATCAACAAGTTCAATCGATATTCCATTGCCTTTGCATGTTGACACAGAAAGGAGCAGTGATATTCTGGATCCAAGTGACAATGACGTAGAAACACAGATGAATAGATCTGAAGAATTAGTTGGTGATGGTTATAAAGAAACTACTTTGGAGAATGTGCTAATCGGATCTAATCCATCCACTTGCATACAGAAATCTGCATCCACATCAAATACACCTGAACATGGCACTATGCGTCAAACTGTATGGGGACGTGCTGCTGTAAGTAAATGTCCATATGCTCACTGTGATATTTGACATTTCTGTACTTCCAATTTCATTATGCCTTTTGCTAAAGTAAGAGAACATATAAAATTACCAGTTTCATGATCATGAACAATTTGTATTTCTAATTTTAACAGTTTCTAATATGAGTCTGTTTTTTTGGTGAGTTCAGGCAAGGAAGAATCTTTCAACGGAATCCATTGATTATGTATATGAAGAGTAAGTATTTGCATCGTTCGCTGCAATGTTCCTTCACGTAATTCGTACTCTGTTTAGATATGCTACCTTTGTGTTTATGCTACAGGTTTTTATCTTACTATCTTGACTCATGTGCCTATCATATTACAGTTACTGAAACCTCTTCTGAAGATGAATATCTTTAACGCGTATCCTTTCATCATGATGCCTTGCTTTGATGCAATGTGCAAATTGATTGGCCATAACTCCTATAAAAATCAATGGTTCATTTGCCTTTTTCAGATTACGATTAATAATAGTTGACCAAAAAAAGATTATGATAAATGATACAGATATTGCACTGAACCTTGGGCATTTAATCACATTGATTGTTCTTATTTGGATCTGCTATTCCATGCATCTGATGTTTTGACCTGTCTGCAGAGTTGAAATTGAGGACCTGGAGGCATGTAAGATTGATTTGCAAAAAAAAATATCTAGTGAGGTAGAAATTTCAAGTGACAACTGCTCACTTTTTTCAGTTATATAAAGTTTTCTGGACTTCCTCATTCTAGAAGTACATATCCTTGCAGGTTAAAATTAATGCTGTTCTGCATGGCAATCTAGACCAGAGGAAGAAGTCCCTGTATGAGCACCGTTTGGCCCTTAAGCAAGATGTAAGTTCTAGATAAGACAATATGCTTTGGACTGCTTGGTGTTTTTCTCCTATCTATTACTACTAAAACGATAGTAGATCATCAAAATTTTGACACTTGGATAAGCAAATAATTGACATGTGTCATTATAAATTAAACAAATAAATAAAAAAACTCTTGATAATTATTTCTGAATATATCTAAAAGAAATCACAAGATAAAACCTACAAAATTATTGTTGCATACAATTCAATCTCTATAGAATAAGAATTCAAATCAAAATCAAATCCATGATTTAAGATACTAATTCTAATTCTAATTCTAAGATTAACAAAATGGGACACATTTTTAATATACATCTCAATACATATATTTTGTATTTATTTCAAATAGTTTTCCGCACAAAATGGGACACATTTTTAATATACATCTCAATACATGTATTTTGTATTTATTTCAAACAGTTTTCCACCACATTGCGCGGGTAGTATGGCTAGTTGGTTTCTAGTTTATATGTTTTTCACTGTTTCATGCTAAAGCAGTTGCACTTTTCTTCTTGCAAGTCGTAATTTTATTTACTTTAATTAGGCAATTCACTTGCGCCTTTAGATTGCTTTCTACCCTAAATAAAAAAACACCCATGCACAGATTTGTCTTTGTAACAGTTGCGTAGTTGTCTTTTTGGTGTCTATGCCATTATTTTTTCGCACGTTGTTGCTCGGGAGGAGCTTACTCGTTAGATTATTTTAATAGTGTTGCAACCATAGAGTTTTTCCTTATAGATTAATGAAAATGGGGTTGATCAAAAGGGTAAATGAATTCTTAATTAACTTGATATAAATTTCAGCAGACTTTGCATTCAACGCAAGTATGTTTGGATTCCATTGGTAACTAAAATGATAATCTTTATCTATTGAAATTAATTGATGAATATGATCGAAGGCACTCCTTCTATGCTTTTGTCACTTGAAATTTTATGTCACCATTGTATTTTAGTTCTGCAAAATAATATAGATTGTTTGAGTTTATTTTGGTGTCATGAAGATAGTGCTAACTTTCTCATTATTGTTTCAGGTGGCTAGACTGCAGGAACAGCTTCAACAGGAGATAGATAAAAGAACTCTTCTGGAAGCAGCTCTTAACAATTCTCAGGAACCATTACCTTCAAATCTCATGGTTGATGATAAAGTATGCTTCATGCCTGGCCTGTGCTTTTACTGCTAAAAGTCTTATATTATCCAGATGATTAATGATGCCATATATTTGCTACAGATGAGGGTTAAGTTTGCGGAGATATCACAAGCAGAGGGGGATATCGTCAATTTGAAACAAATGGTTAACGATCTCAGTTTGCAGCTGAATCAACAGCGTGATCAAAATAATGGTATCACATATGATTCAAGAAACCAGACAAACCCGTCAAATCATGCTGCAAAAGTGTAAGTGCTTTACTATTCTTTTTCTCTCCATCCCGTCATTACAGTTACTGGAATAATTCTCGCCTCAGCTGGGAGTAGTTTTCTTGTGAAGTGTGCACTAATAAATATCATCTTGCTGCAGTAAGGATAAAAACAAGGACAATGAATGTAATACTGGTTCACATCCTGGAAGGTCTCCAAGGAAGGTAAATTTTCTTCTTGTGAAATATGACTCATTTGTCTAGTATACAGAAGTTTAATTAAATTTTAACATTTCCTTGGAATTTTTTAGGGAAACATCCATTGTGAAATTAATAAACTAAGTCTTAAATCTGCAATACATCTGTATGAAAAACAATGGGGGAGAGTAAGAGATGGCTGATGAAAAGAGGTGGAGTTGGGAGTCAACTGAAATTCAATATTAGTATAAATTTTTAGTAACTTCTAATGAAAAATGCTTCTTAACCATTAAAGAAAGCTGAGCCAACCCTTTCTTTAAACTTCAAAATCAACCTTGTAAACAGTGTAGCAAAATTAACGAAGAGAAATCATAATTTTCTCTTTATGACGTTTCGATGTTGCAGGATAATCCAACAGATAGACCAGTATGTGACAATGAACAAAAACACGAATCCACTTCTTTACGAAGTAAACATAGCCAACAGTTGGATACAGGGCGCAGCAGCAACTCCAGATCTTCGACCAACTCCTGGAGGAGTTCAAGGATTGAGGTAGGTAGTCCAGTTCTAAACTTAAGTTAGATTGAAATAGCAGTCAATGTGGAATAATAATCAGCTTCCTAATAATTTTTAACACGAATTTTACCACTTTTCACACATCACTTGACCTTCAAAAATAGCAAAAATTTTCCACCTTTACAATTTGCCACAGTTGCCGCATATGCTATATGGTTAATGTATATGTGAAAGTATTGTAAAATGATCATGTGAACTAACAATATAGTTTTTGTGACTTTTATGTCATGTAATCATCTCATGGTATTTTTACGCTAAATTCTAACATGTGCTACAATTACAACGTATCACAAAGTTACCGCCGTTTTCTTTTATTTTTTAAAATTATTATTGAACCAATAATAATCTTGCTCATATTGTAAAGATTATTGAAAGTTGACTCTCAAAAGGGGCATATAATACATTTTGTTCTTTCTGCTGCTAATTTCAAATGCCGGAAGGTAGCATTACCCTGTACACATTTCACTTAATACTCTCAATTGTTTCTGCACTTTAGGGTCCCACTGCTTCTGCACTGACAAAATTGACGAACCGACTGAACTTTCTTAAGGAGCGACGTACACAGATAGCAAATGAGCTCCAAAATTTGGACAAGGGTCGAAGTTCAAATCAATTCACTGCCGCAACTGACAAAGGAAAAGCACCAGAATCCCTTCAGCCTATTCAAAACATGGATATGAGCCAAAGCTCAGAAACTTCCTCTACTCTAGAAAAGGGGTTAGGAATCGAAAGCCAGACTTCACAGAATTCAGAAGAATCTAGACAACCAGGCGCTCAAGCGCATTCAAATGTACGACACTCTGAAAATGTAAATACTGGAAGATCGCAAGTTCACATATCGTCCTTCAAGGACAAAGTTCGAGGATCAGGCAGCAAAGCCGCCGGAAGTAGGGCCAACTCCAGGTGATAATCTCCTCTTAGTAGTGGTTAGTTGCAACTTGAAAAGCTTTGAGGTATAAGTAGCACAATATCGAGGTTCGACAAACCTTCAAATCCTGTCGTGACCCTACAATAAGGCCGGAATGCAGATATCAACCACTTCCCGCCGACGTAAGTTGAATTCAGTAATGTGTAATTTAGTAATTACTAATTGACAGCAGAATCTGATTGCTTCCTTTGTCTGGGAAAATGTAACTGTTTAACGTATTTGGAGTTGCTTCAATGGCAAGTTAATCTCTCAAGGCAGATTCCACCTCTTTAACAACCCATTTTCATTTGTTCATTCCATCCAGCTTAATTTTTCCTGCTTCTCTCTCATTACTTCTTCATTGTGATGGATTTTTTTTTTCCTGACTGTATTGTGACAGATTCATAAAGATCTTTGTTGTTCCCATCACCAAAAGCAAATGAATCATTACGAAAAAACATCATTATATCATAAACAATGTTGCCTTGGAATATGACATTATTAATGTTTCTCTATCGTTATTCAGTATTTTTAAGGTAAGTCCAGCCATCTTCATTCATTATTTCACAGCAAAACATTTGAGTCGACATTTCTTTTCATCTTCCTTAAGCTCTTCTGCATTGCATCCGTTTTGACCCTCAAGAACAATCTCAAGTCCTACAGTTGAGAGGCCGATCGATTAAACTTGATCTTTAGCAGTTGCATTTATTTTTACCAATTAAAATTTAATTTCTACAAAAATTGAGCAAAAAAAAATTGTTGGGTCACAAATGCAAAATATTACCTTCAAGATTTTCTTTAGTTAAGGTAACAAGAAAAGAGTATTTAACTTGGGGCTCAATATTGTATAAGATTCTGGTAAATTTTAATGCGAGACGTATGCATAGGGGACTCAATGAGGGTTATTCTTTTTTTTGGGCTTTTTACCAAAAAATTGTTTATTAAAATAATATTTCCAATTTTAAGGTTAGTTAAGAAATAATTCTCAAAAAAGGGTGAAAAAAAAGTATTTCCTACTTTAGAGTGAATATTTCATTATCCAAAATAGTGGTTTGTTGACATCAATCAACTCTCTCACCCGTCACTGTTCCAATCATTTGAAATGATTGAGCAATAATTAAACCTGATTGTCCAAAATGGTGGTTTGTGGACATCAATTAACATTCCCCGCCACCTCATTGAGAATGATTATGAAATTATTAACCAATTATTATAATTAATCCATTGAAGCATCATTATAAAATTATAGACATAATAATTAATGAAAAATAAATATTTATGTAGTAATAATTAATGTAATAATAAGAAAAAATAAATAATTATGTATGAAAATTTCTTCTGAAAAATAAAATAGTTAATAATAATAAAATACAAATTGCATAAATATTTAAAGAAATGAAAATGTTAAGTATAAAAAAGCATAATAACCTACGGAGATGGATTATTTTCTTATTGTTGATTTCATCATAATAACACACCGTTCAATTAATAAAAATATTCAACAGAATGTTTTGCATTTTCAACTCATAAAAGAAATAACTTCATACCATTGATTCTATTTCAAAACTACCAAATAATAATTAGTATAAGTAATAACTTCATATAGTTTGCCTGCAAATTATGTGCAATATTGTATTCCTACACAAAGGGATTTCCCGTCCATATGTTAAATTATACAACTGTATTTTGCAGTGTCATTTTCCCCATTATGAATCAAACTCGTAGAGAAAGGAATGGAAGCACTATTTATTCTTTATCGTGTTTATTTTTATAGTTTTATTATTTTTATTGTGTACTTTTCTACAACATTATATTTTTTTATTATGTTGGTATTTTCTAACTCTGTCTTATTTTATAATTTATGAAAAAAGGTACTGTTTCAGCTGTAATAAAGACTAAATGAACAAAAATAATCTAAACTTTTAAAAATAAATTAAAATGTCATGACTTTTGAATTTTGATGAGATAATTAGGTTTTTTGGGTAGTGATGAGTTTTTAATTATGTAAATGTCCACCTATGATTGTTCAATTGTAAAAATGCCTATTAATTAAAGCACAAGACACGTATCATCTTCACCTTAAATTCCTAATTCACACTTTTTTGCCGACTCTATCTTCATTTTGAAAAAACGCCAACCATATCTATGTGTCCAACTGTTGTTGTTGAACCCATTTTCCTCTTAATCGTATGATTTACTAATATTACTAATATGCTAATTCATGAATCATGACTTAATAACATTTTTAATGGTGGTTGCCGGCGGAGATACAGGAAAAGGGAGGGAGGAGGACGATCGAC